>JADGMU010001070.1:0-191343 GCA_016920895.1 Vaccinium myrtillus | reverse complement strand
TTGACCATCTAGATGGGAACCCGCTCCTAAATAGGATGGCCTCCCGAGCTTCCACACTATCTAGATGGGAACCCGCTTAAGGATGGGAGCTTCCACACTAATCTTAAGAACGAAATTCCACTCTCTTTCCAAATATATGCAAGGAAGAAGAAAAAGAAAAAAGAAGTAAGAGAGATTTAGGACTCTCTTTCTCGTCTTGCATTCTATTACTTATCCACGTACTTAGTCCATATATCCGCATAAAAATTCTATTAGGATGTCATTTCTCACTCATATTTATATATAAAATGTTAATGTATTTTGCAACTATAAAACATATGTACAATACATATAGATATATATATATATAAATTTATCCACACACACACACACATATATATATATGTTATTTATTTATTCATTAAGTATTACCTCGCCGCTCCCAACCTAGGGAGCTTCTACATACCCCCGCTCCCACGCACCCGCTCCCGCCCCCGCACCTACACCGCTCGCTCTGTGCAACTTAGGTTCAAACACAGATTTTATTTTGAAGGTCATGATAAAATGAATTCAAATGTTGCATCCAAGTTTTTATCATATGCAAGAGCAATCAGTGATTAGACCCTCAATGTCTTGTTGTTTAAATAAGTTCAGAAAAAGAAATACGTCTGTTGGATTAACAATTGGAGAAATACAGACTATCGTAGATTAGCCACAATGAAGAGGAGTTATTTTGAGGGAGGAGGATCAGTTGAAGTTGTCATGTTTTGGATAGTTATATTCGTTATTTGTGGATGAGTATAGTGATCAATGTCTTCAACTATTCAAATACTGCAGTCTGGTACTCCTTTGCATTGGTTTAACGGCTTACCAGATGGAGAACAAGTCGTTTCTCCATCAATAGAGAGGAAGACATTGAAGAGAAAGTGCAGAACTACGAAAGTACGTAGGCCAGAGTATCACCAGCTACATTTTGACAGTAGATGTCAAGATGCTGGGAAGAGATATGGTGGTATGCTTCTACAATTACCTAATGCTCACTTTTCTTTGTGAACCATCCAATAGCTTGGTGAAGGACGTTCTGGATTGTTCTCTAGATAAAAGCAGTACAAAGTTGTACTTTCTTACCTATTTATTGGTGCTCATGCAGCAAAGCGCATCTGTAGGCAACATGTGATCAATCAGGTATCTACCATGAAGTGCATCCATAGGCAACATGGGATCCATTGGTGGCCTTTCCGACAAGTAACATACTTATATTTTCATTGCTAAAAATTGAATTTATTTTATCAGCTTTAATCATTATGAAAAGTCAAAAGAGCACTAATTTTCTCCCTAAATTTTGGTGATATCTCCTGGAAATGTGGTTCATACATCACTTGTTTTTTCATTCATGTTGTCACTTTAGATTATTAAACACCGAAACCATAACGTTCTCATTTAAAATATAGAACACTAATCTTATGAATGATAGCAAGCTTACTCATGTGCAATCTCTCCCTCAAATGGGAAAAGTACATATATCTAAAGTTATTTTGTAGTAGCTCGATCTTGAACCAATGCCCATATCATCCATATTTGGGACTTCTTACCAACTTTTCCCATCTATATAACTTTTCCCATATCATTAGATGAAGTTCTGGGATGGGTTCTTCCTTTGAACTTTGTCGTAGTTTAGGGCTTTTAGGTCCATTTTCGAAGCCATTGGAATTAACCTGCCTTTGAATAGCATTGTTCAAATTGTATAACAAAGCGTGAATGTAATTCTGGTTACTACTATGGAAATCCAAGATGCTCATGTATGTTCTTTGGTAATTTTTCGGAAATTGGGTTAAAAAAATGTGCAAACTTACTACTATGAAAAAACAAAGAGTGAATTGTGTTTTGTAAACTGGTGAAGAAAGAAGTGCACTCCATAGAATCCCTAATTTTTTAATTACCTTTACTTGACTCAGAAGTGGGCAATGATGAAGGTGTATTCGTTAGAAGGGCAAAGACCACTTCAAGTTATTAGCCTATCTATGGGTTGGAAACTTGTTTCAAGGCTTCAAGTTATTCATGTTTCCTGGCTTGGTAGATCTTCACCGGAGTTTTCAGCCATACCAGGAGGAGAGATTGTGGGGCTTATAGTCTTATCATCAAGTGGATTTGTCTTGCTAAAACAATGAGCAAACCTTGTTGGACAAAATCCAGCGCTCTACTGCATCACATTCAAATACTAAGAAAAGACGAAGAGATGCAGCTGTTGGCAAAGGGATAAATTCTAATACTAGTGAGCAGGATATTCGACAATGTTTTGGCCTTACCCGTGAAGAAGCTGCGAAACACTTGGGTGGTAATATGTTTGCTTGCGATCTATCTCTTGTTCTCAACCATATAACTATGCCAACGGATGATGGATTATTGTCTTGTAGAAGCAACATAAGAATACTGATTTCTTACCTTCTTTGCTAATGCAATCAGTGTAACCACGCTTAAGCGGCGTTGTAGGGATTATGGGATCATGCGGTGGCCATGCAATCGGAATGGAAGCGTGGGTAATTCCTCCCCTTTTTCCTAGTCGCTTCTTTGGATAGATGACAAGGCGGGAGAGAAACCATGATCCCCATATAATCTAGTGTTTGAATCAATTCAGAAGTTGAGGGAAAGGGAACGTGAGTAATGGTTACTCATGTGGTCCCTGGTCACCCTGACCAAAAGGTTTCCGTTTTAATGATGCACACACTAGGACCTTCCTCTTTTTGTTTCTATTTCCTATATTTCCCAAACAAGGGGTATGGATCACTCAATTCTTTCCCCTCCTTTCTCTCCAAGATTTTCCAAATTAAAGGAACAAATATACCATCAATTATGAAGCACCGACACTTCTAGAGGTCGCCGTGTCCACGTATCGGACACGGGGACACGCGTGTCCCACGCGGGGACACGTATTGGATACGCCACGTGGCGTGTCCCTTAAATTAAATTATTTTTTTGGAGGGAGACACTCGGGGGACATGGCATGGACACGCGTGTCCCACATATACACTCTGTTTGTGTATATGTATATATGAATATATGTATGGTATTGTGTTCTACATTTCCATTGTGGGTGTATATCTTACATATATGTGTGTACTAGTATATATACTAGTTTATAAGAGTGAAGATATCCTACATATCAAAAGAAAAGTGTATATATCTACATATATAAACTGTTACTGCATCCATATATGCTTTATTTATATATATAATTATTTATTTATTTATTTATATTTGCCGTGTCCCCCGTCGTGTTCGTGTCCATTTTTTAGAATTCACGTGTCCCGTGTCCGTATCCGTGTCAGTGTCCGTATTCGTGTCAGTGTCCGTGCTACGGATCCGGGGTGGGTGCTATGCGATAGGTGTTGTGCGCCATGTTGTGCGGCAAAACTACCTCATTTTGCTTGATTTTTTTGCACACTTCCAAAGTTTCCAAGGGCCTTGTTTGGAGGAAAAAAAAACCATTACAAAGTGCCTAAACCCAAAGTGCCTAAACCTTAAACCTGAAGTGCCTAAACCCAAAGTGCCTAAATCCAAGGGCCTAAACCCATTATACCCTACCCCAAAGAGCCTAAATCCCCTAAAATTGAACCCCAAAATAAAACTCCACACTTAACTCTCCAAACAGGGCCCTTGGATATACTAAGAAAATGAGCAAATCGACGTAGTTTTGCCGCACAACATGACGCACAACACCTACCGCACAGTGCCTCCCCCAACCCGTGCTACATAGACCATCATCCATTTCTTTTCTTTTCCTTTTGTTCTCATTTGTATCTACTATCTAATTGTATCTTTTCGTTTCTAGATGTACCCGGGAGACCCCCAGATCCAGATGAAATGAATACATACCAAACATGCAACGCATCAACTCATGGGCAGACCGAGATGGTTGGTCATCTTCCCAACCCAAATGAGGTTCCACGACATTCTTTTGATGGAGTAATAGCAGGTTCTCATGATGCTTGCCCTGGTAATAATCTTCATGTGGAGTACTCTGTTTTATCTCTTCTTGAAGAACTTGAAGCAAGTGGTTCCTATGAAGCGGCATTCCAACCGCAAGAACAAACAACAGTTTGCTTTGCTTATCCAACTCACAATTATCCTGTGTGTGCACAGCCTCACATAGCATCGAAAGAGATGGCAAGTGAGAACATGAGGAGTTTCGAAACTTCACAAGTGGAGGCTCGTTTGGAGGGGCATGGTTCAGGATCTACCTATTTGATGATGCCTACATCTTCTAACCCAGCTTTGAACCAAACCATGTCTACTATTCCTGAAACAGGGCCTACCGTTCCTGAGCCCATGTCTATTAACCCTGAAACAGGGCTTACCATTCCCCAACCCATGTCTTCTCTTCCTGACACAACGCCTACCATTATGACGATAAAGGCCAAATATAGGGATTCCACAATAAAATTCAAGCTCCCTCTCACATCAACACTTGCTGAATTGAATGAAAAAGTGGAAATGAGACTAAATTTAAAGCCTGGTAGTTTCGACGTGGAGTATAAGGATGAGGATGAGGATGAGGATGAGGGGTGGATTTTGATAGCATGCAACGATGACTTAAGCGACTATCTGCAACTTTTCAGCTCATTAGACAATCCAGTGATCAAACTAGTGGTTCTTGATAAGGTTGTCAATGCCAATGAAAGCAGCGGATCATTGAAGCGGAAAAGACCATAGGAAGGGTTAATTTTCAAAAAACATTAGTAAATGTCATCAGTTCCGTGCACGACAAAATGTTTCTTTGCCAAATTTTCCTTCCGAACCCGCAAAATTAGAATTTGGTTTTGAAGGCCTTTTTTGTTTTTATATTGTTCTTCTTGTTTATACCTAAGGTGATTGGTCAAATATTTGGATTCGATTTAATTTTCCGTAGAATTTAAAGAATGAAAGTACTTTTCACCTTTGATGGAAACCCCATGGTTTCTCCCACCCACCATGGATCCCATCTTGAGTTCATTCCAGTAATTTGAACCGTTCATCTCGTAGGATATGTAGAACTGTATGGTTACGCAAAAAATCAGCTTGATCAGATCGATACATATGGAAGCCAAGGAATGAATATATTTTTGGTAACAAAATCCTAATCTTGAAGGCATTATGGGGCAATTCGTTCGCGATGTACAAGATAAGAGTCTGCACTTGGCGGAAAGGTGGTGCCAATAGTGTTTAATCGAGAACTTTGTAGAGCCTGGAATATTTCTGGGAAAATTTTGCTTTGAGTGTCTTGTATAGCCTAATATAAAGTTTGAAAGGGGAAAAAAAAGAAAAAAACTTTATAAAACGATGTTAATTTTTGGCCCAATAATTGGCTAACCTTTATAAGGTTTGATGATGTTAATTTTTTTTTTTTATTGGTAGATTAACAATTACATTAAAGCCAACAAACCAAAACACTGGGCATAGCTCTATGCAGATCATCTACACAGCACTAAAGACTACTACGTACTCACACTCACTCACAAATCCCTAACCAAAAGCCTGTTTTCGTTAGATGGTTGCATATTCCTCCAAGCGCACGCGCTTTCACAACCCTACTTCATCAGTAAATGATGATGGTTTTGTTTTAATCCAATCCCATTACTGTTTAATTTTTGCTGCAAGCCTGCAGTTGAGGGTATCACTCTATTGAAGTTCGTTGATGGCTTGTTGATGGGATATGGTGATGATCGGATCATTGTAGTTACTACCAACCACATAGACTGACAACTTGTGTTCTTTATGTTGCAGTTGAGGGTCTCACATTTGTTGAAATTCGTTGATGGCCCGTTGTCGAGCGCTGATGAGCGGATAATCGTATTTACTATCAACCACATAGACTAACATGTTGTTTTAACATTTTAACAAATTTTTTTTTATTTTTTGAATAGAGGTACACATACATCCAAAGAGTAAAAAATAAATTAAAAATTTATTAAAAGTCTTTAAAGACAAAAAACACGGAAGACGAAACAGTGAAAACTTTTAGAGATAATTTTTTTAAAATGAGAACCAAACAAAGCCTTAGTAATTTCTCCCTTCAATGATTTTTTAACGTAATTTTTCAATTGTTTTGAAAAATAAAATAAAATAGCAATTCGAACTTTGATCATGCATGTAATTGCTAAATTCTTCCCTTTGGAAAAAAGTTTTTGATTAGCAAAGAAAATTTTCCAATATCAAACTGATAAAAATATGAAATTCATAAAATCGAGAGCCTCGAAGAATAAACATAGGCTCTTCTACAATTGCTCTTTATGAAAATTTAACTGCATTGCTTAGCCTCTTGTTTTTCTTTTAATTACTTCGAAAAATAGCCAAAGCTTACCATTACTGTTATATAGATCATCCTATTAAGAAAGAAGACCTAGAGGCCCATGCCTAATTTTATTTGTTAAATAGGTTTGCACTGGGATTGCCTATAAATTATTTATAATTGACTTATTATTATGAGTCATGCAATTCTTTTCTATTTACGAATGTGTGCATATTCACAGGTAAAATTAATTGATTGATGGAGCCCGAGTTACTAAATTATTGACTAGTTGTGTTGTGAGTTGTGACCTACATGTGCAATTAGAGATGGCAATTATATCCATACCAATGGATAATCGATCTAGTCCAGTTATTTGGAGGTGGATATTACCCACTTTTCTTACCCAATAGGAGTGGGTATGATAATAATTATATAATACCCGGTTGGGTATGAGGAGGGTATAATTTTGTTATCCCCATACCCAAATATCCGTACCCGTTCCTCATTATATACATCTCTCTTGAACAATTATATATATATTTTTACCTTAGTCATTGACGAATAATCGTTTTTATAATTTTGTACTAGCCACTTAGTTACTTATGTAAGCTATAAGTTTGGAAACAAATATTGCTTTTGGACGATTTCGGAATCCCTAGCTATTTGGGATTTACTTCTATTGAGGTAGGGTTTTTTTTAGCTAATTTCTCTGAATTGTAAGTTACCATGTATGAAAACTAGTATTGTTAAGTGTTCAAGCATATGATTATAAAAAAAAGGCCCTAATTTTGAGTTGTATGCTACTCCCTCCGTCCCTTTTTAAATGACCACTTTCACTTTTTGACTTTATTTTTAAATTGTCTATAACTTTCAATCTATAATATATTATGTACTTTTGAAAAAATTGTATTTTAGAACTCATTGATTTCTATAAAACAAGATCCATATTGCATATTTTATGTAATATAGATTGAAAATTATAAACAACTTTCGAATCCAGCTGGAATAGTAACATCATCACTTAAATAGGGACGGAGAGAGTATAAGTTTGGAAGTTTCACTTGTATGTTTAAATTGACGGGTTTAGTAGTTCAGTCAATATATTGGGAGTATTATGCCTAAAGAAAATTGTTAATTGTTTGTTAATTATATATCGTCTTGTTCATCATGTGTACTAGCTTTCTTGAATGTTCTAATTGGGAATGTTGAAGAGTTGGGTTGATAAGGTAAATGAGCCGTCCCGTGGTTCTTCGTCGCGCCTTCAATCCATGTTGTCCGATCAATTCCTTTGCCAATACTGAAAATGTTATTGGTGTAGATTTTGTTTCTAATTTTGCATATTTAATAATATAATTACCATGTTTTATCAGATCTAATATTTTTAGATTGGGTTTGCTTCACGTCTGTGTAGTCCGTAAGGTTGAGGTGAGCCTATTTGTGATCAAGTGATTGTCGGTATGATCTATTTTGAGGTTTCAAGCACCAAGGAAAACTTGTTCTGTTCAATGTTTCACGCACCGGTGATTTACCCATTCGGCTCAGGGACAGGGAATACCCGAATTCCGTTTGGTCATGGGACAGCTATCTAGCTGGTCTCATCCCCCGCAATTTCCGGGCGGATTCGGTTTGGGTGAAATTTTTGAGTATTGTGTATAGGTGTCTCGGTATCCTTCCCGTTGCGATTCCTATTTTCATGTGGGGACCTAATTTGTCTCAAATGTATAGGTATATGTGAAAATGTGAGTATAGTAAATGTAACGGTTAGGAGAGAAGTGTGGGACCATTACGAATGATGTGAAGTTTATTCAGTGCTCTTGATGTTCAATGGTCTGACCCATTTTGAACCCTTTTCATAAACCGAAATATATACGGGTTAATATGATTTTACTCATTTATCACCCATAACACAATATGAGCGTGTTAGAAGTCGGTCGATATGGATGGATTCATGGGCCGGGTTATAAATATCCACCTCTACAAAATTGTTTTTGGCTGTTTTGAGGAATATTAGATGAACACCAAATTGTTGAGATTGTCAGATTAAGGTTTTCTGCAACTATTTCAGAACACAAATGTAATAGTAGTGAAACAAGCTGAAGGTATCTATCATATATCAATAACATCAAACTGAGTTTTGACTAACTTGTCCCGCGACTCCACAACTGTTTTTATTTTTGGTGAATTAAATTTATTAAAACCAAAAAGGGGAACAACAACACCAGGGCGTACCCCTGAAACAACCAAACAAATGAAACCATGATGCGGTGCTTAATACTAGCACAGCATAACACAAACGAGAGACCAACTAGTGACTGTACAACAAACAACACGCCTAGCAACAATTTTTAAGAAAAACATCACAAGGATTTCGCCGGCGACTTGAACTGTCTCAAGGCTGCACAACAATTGCCATATTAGGCTCTGAGATAGCTTGGTCGAGCAGTATTGGGTTTCCTCCTATGTCGTCAGCCACAGCTACAACTTGAGGAGGAGGAGGAGGAGTATCAGTTTCTCTTTCATCTTGTTGACGTCTCTGGACAATACAAGTGACAATGAGAACAGGAATCTCACATAAGACATCCCAAATCCATATAAGAAATCGCACCAATGATTCGAAAAGAAAACGGTGCCAAGGAGAGAGAAAATGGTTACTATGAAAACAACCCCGAAAAGGGGTTGTGGCAGAAAAAAAGAACCCATCAGTGAAATAGCCAAGAGGAAAGAGAAGTCTCTGGGTTCAGCTCGGATAGGCTCTGCAGTCACAGAAAGAGGAAGCTTGACTGAGGTTGTGAGGAAAAGTATTGAAATTACAATGGCAAAGAACGTTGCCCAATTCATACTCAAATTGAGCTCGTAAGGGTGGTGGTGATGGAGAAAGAAGAGGGCGAGGTTGATAAGAACTGGGACAACAAATCGGAGGTCTAGGACAATATCCATCCTGACTGCTATACTATACCAGAACTATGTCTGAATTGGAGTTTGTCTATGCATATATACCTTTTCTTTGCTCCCCCAACCGTGGGGTCGTGATCTGGGTCACTTGGGGTCTTTCCAATGATCCCTAGCGAGAATGAAGACCCAAGTGAATTATGAAATACTCGTGGCTTGCATATGACAAAAGAAGACCCAAGTGAATGGAGCCCACACACACTTCCACACACACTTCACTGAAGTGAAGTGTGGCCTCCATCCATCATGTGAGTGTGTTGAAGACTTGTTGGAAACTTTTGTTGTACATGTATACTCACTCAGTCCCATTTTAAGTAGCCACTTTCACTTTTTGATTTTATTTTTACATTGTCTATAACTTTCAATCTATAACGTATTATATATTTTTGAAAAGATTGTATTTTAGAATTCATTGATTTCTATCAAACAAGATCCATGTTGCATATTTTCTGTATTATAAATTGAAAATTAAAGGCAACTTTCTAATCTAGTTGGAATAGTAACATGACCACTTAAAATGGGACAGATGGAGTAACAAAATCTCATCTTCAAATATTAATAACAAAAAAATGCATGACAAAAAGTAACAAAAGATGAATATAATGAAATACTTGCAGCTTGCATATGACAAGAAGACCTAAGTGAATTCTGTAAGTATGCGTTTTGGAAGAATATGAGTGGTATTCGTTTTCTCAAAGGAAAATCACTCCAAATTTTTTTGATGTAGGGGCAATGCTTCATAACTTTCACCAACAAAACCAAAAATAGAACTCCCTCCGTCCCTTTTGTAGTTTCGACATTTTTATTTTGGGTTATCCCTTAAGAAATGTCTGTTTTGAAAAGTTGACTGGTAAAGTTGTACAATTATTGTTCTACCCATTTGAAAAGTATGTGAAAAATTAATAAGTAAAAGTTGAGGCAAAAATTGATGCGAAAAGTATAAAGTGGAGATAAAAATTGATGTGAAGAGTTTAATGATGATATTTCTTCTATAAGTTGAATTTATGAAGTAACACATTAAAAAATGGTACGTTGAATGGGATAATTGGGAGGTGGAAAGGAGTCTGGCCCCTCTTGCACCTCCAAGGACTGCCCATGGATCGCGGGGCGGAGGTTTACTGCCCTGGGTCCTGGACCGGGGGTTGGGGGCCTGGACCGGGGCGGGGAGATGGGGTTGGGTCGTCCAATGATTCATGCACACAATTAGTCAATGAGAATGAGTTATCCACCAGGACCACCACCTCACAGTTCATCTGTAAAGAAAGAGGGGGTAAATTTCACTGACCCCCTTTAAGGTTTCTGGTAATTACATAAATTTCCCTTAGTTTAGAAGTCAACAGTTGGGGGCCTGGACCGGTCCACCAGCTGAGTTCACCGACCCCCTTTAAGGTTTCTGGTAATTACAGATTTCCCTTAGTTTATAAACGGTGTATGAAGATTCTTGATTGCTTTTTTCTTCTTTTTTGTATTTTCGTAAAATGGTCAAAACATTAGAATATGATTGGACAAATTATACACGGTAGAATTGGTATAGTTATCACTACAATCATATTCCGAAATTATTACTCCCTCCGTCCATTTTTAAGTGTGTAGTTTCGTTAATCCAACGACTTAGTTAAATACATCGTCATTACATATTTCACATTAACTTTTGCGTTTACTTTATACTTTTCACATCAATTTTTACATTCATTTTTCAAAATTATCCTCCACTTTTACCTATTAATTTTTCAAAAGGACAAAATAATAATTATCATAACTAAGTGATAAGACTAATTTACATAACTAAGTGATAAGACTTTTCAAAATACTCGACTATTATTTGAGGACAGAGGAAGTATTTGTTATGTAAATTAGTCTTATCACTTAGTTTATCTACATTTTTATTTTGTCTCTTGCATTTACTTATACTTAATAAAAGCATGTGTAGGAGAATATGACTAACAAGTTATATAAAAATGTCTCCCTTTTTTAATGACTTGTTTAGGTTTTGTTTCTCATTTGCTAAAATGAAAATTTTCATAAAAGTTGAAATATAGGAGTATTAGATTTAACAGAATAATTGGGAGGGGGCCTTGGACCCGACCCCGGGTCATCCAATGATCCATGCACAATGAGAATGAATAAAATTCCACCACTTCAGTTCATCTATTAAAAAAAACAGGTAACTTTCACAGACCCCCTTTAAGGTTTCAGATAATTACAGAAATCTTCCTTACTTTATAAACTGTTTCAAAGATTCCTTTTTGTATTTTAACTGAACCCTTGAGACACGCCTTGAATATGGAGTAAGTGAACAACCCAACTATGCTTTTTTCTTCTTTTTTATTTTATTTTAATGAGCAATGCTACAGGCACTAACTAGTGTACCAACTATTACACTAAATGCACACATGACATTACCACATCAATGCACTAAAAAAATAGGCCGGACCAAGCGCCTCATTGGGTTCCCAGCCCAATTTGCCGAATAGTGTTCAAGCTTGTTTGGTTAAGGTTTTCAACCAAACTCGAGCTCGAGCTGAGTTTCATTAAAAATTTAAAAAATTGAGTTCGAACGGGCTATTTTTTAGACGAACTTAGCCGAGCTCACGCTTCAGCTGGGAGTTGGTAGGCAGTCAGTGTCCAGTTAAAAAGATTCCTAAATGTTCTCTGCATTTTACGAGGGAGGCTGGTTCAGAGACCTCCACCCACGACAACTTTCCGTCAAACAACCTTTATCCATTCCAGAGCGGAAGGTGTAGATCTCGAAGTGGGAGGAAATCATGGACAGGTTCGACAATAACTTGGAGCTCAAGTGGAGATTCTTATCTGTGGAGCTCTCTCATAACAAAAACAAATGAGAAGCCTTTATTCGACCTCGGCTTCAACAAGAAGTACTGGGCAGAGTTTTGAACGAGTATTTGCCTGAAATGAAACGACGACCTAGGATGTCTCGTCCGATAGAGATTAAACCTCCCGATTCTCAGGCCTACAGAGAACCATGGATCCGAAACGAAGTCGCAACAGCGAAAGCCAAGCATATACAGAAATCGCGCTTGAAGGTTCAGAAGAATTCGTCGGCGGAAAAGCTTGTCGCCGGCGAGAATGGAAACGACGGTTTGGTGGACGAGTTTGATCCGAGCTCTGTTTGTTTGGAGAAAATGGTGCGGAATTTTATCGAGGAGAGTGGTAGTAACCGAAGTAGTAATTGGTTCAAGGGGAACAGTAATGACAGCTTCTATGACGAATTTGATATGTGTAGTGGTTTGGGATCGGCCGCTGATTCTCTCGGTACACTGAAGGTAAAATGCTTGCTCTATGATCACACGAGAAATCTCAAATTCATATTGCGGTTTGTATGATTTTGTTTTCTCTTCTCTCTGTTTTGTAGAGTTTGATTCCGTGCGCGAGTCTTGCTGAGAAAAAGCTCTTGGCAGAAACTTGGAAGATCGTTGAGAAAAACAAGACTCGCGTGCGAAAGGATGATCTGAACAAAATTGTTACCGACGGCCTTTTGCTTCTCGGTCACGACGCTTCAATATGCAAATCACGTTGGAAGAGATCTCCTTCAATTCCAGCCGGTAATCTCCTCTCTTCCTTGATTGGAAAAACTAGCACAAATTTGATGAATATCGTTTCGATCCTTACACATATGTTTCGTTATACAAGGAACTAAGATTTGAATTCGATGGAAATTGTTTCGATCCTTATCTATACCTGTGTTGAATTATACAGGGGAATACGAGTACATAGACGTGATCGTGGAAGGAGGAGAGAGACTCTTCATCGACATCAACTTCAGATCTCAGTTCGAGATCGCTTGGCCGACGGGTGGATACAAATCGATCCTCCAATCTCTGCGCCACATTTTCGTCGGCCGAGCAGACCGTCTCGACAACATCGTTTCCATCGTATCGGAAGCAGCGAGACAGAGCCTAAAGAGCAGAGGAATGGATATTCCTCCGTGGAGGAAAATCGAGTACATGAGATCCAAATGGCTTTCTCCTCACTCCAGAACAACCGCCGCAGCCGCCGTTCAGGAGGAGGAGGAGGAGGAGGAGAGCCTGAGCGGTTATTTGAAACTCATTTTCAGCGAGGAAACGTCGTCGTGGGAGGAAATTGGTGCCGTTGGGAGTGCAACTTTGTCGCCGGTGGAGAATTCAGGCGAGGAGAAGAAGTACACGTGGCACCCTCCGGCGATTGAACAGAAGAGCTGTGAGAGAAGAACCAAGGTCGTTACCGGACTGGCTTCTCTACTACTAGTTTTTTGTCATTTGTTTTTTGGGAACTTTATTTTGAGGTACAAATATGGTATATGGAGTATATATAAAGGGAAAGAAAAAGTATATATATAACTAGAATTTCGGATAATCCTATAATCCTTCTTTCCTCATTAAATTTTGAAGTGGCTATCTTTATTGTATTTTAGTCTCGTTTCAGCTGGTTCTCTGCAGCCAGAAGAGGCCCTCTTCAATAACTTGAGATCTTGATGATGATGATGATCTTTCTGTTTAATCTAATCCCATTGTTGTATTTTTCCTACAGTTGACGCAGTCAGGTTTGTCGAAAATCTTTGATGGCTTGTTGCCGAGCTACAGGGATGAGCGGATGATCGTACTTACCCCCAACTACAACCTCATGGACTCGGAAATTTGTCGGGATTTAAGGGAATACAAACTTTTCCCGGAGGTGAGAATGAAACCGGAAACGTGTTACCCGGAAAGTTGTTGGGAATCAATGGAACTCAAACATCCGGTGACGTTGGAGGAGTTGAGAATGGACCGGGAAAATAAGGGCATAAATTCTGACTTCTTGGGATTTGTCAGGGATAAGCAGCTTTGCACGAACCAATGGATGAATGAGAAATTGAATTGCTTGGTGTACGACTCTCCATCGTGCATAATCACTGCTATGGCCAACTATCTTAAATTTGGCATCAATCATTTGGATGTTACGAGTTCCTCCTCCTTCGCGGAGCAGGAGTATCCGCTGCTCACTACCAGGAAGCGCTTTGAAGATTTATTTCACTTTGCTAGGTTGCTTCTCAATCTCAAGACTGATGAGGTTAGCTATTTTTTTTACCTGCAAATCGTCCACAGGTTAATAAGTAGGAGCAAATTTCATAATAGTTGGTGGCCTCGGGCCCTCGAGTCTTACACTAGTTTGAATCTAATCCCATTGGTATTATGTTATGCAGTTTGCGGTCCACGATTTGCTGAGCAAAATTGATGCCCTGTTTAATTTGAGACATAATAATGAGCGGATCTTTGTATTTACCACTAACCACAGAGACCAACATGATGCTGCTTCGTTGCTCCCTGTTGGCATGGATATTTACATTCACAAGTCTTCATCTCAGCCTATAGCCTTACCAGATGGAGGAAAGAGGACATACCACGACAGCCTTATTGTCTCTAATTCAGAGAAGGAAAATATGGGAGAGGCATACGATTCTACAAAACGAAATTCGTTGCAGGATTTTGATGCTACAAAAAACAAAGCGGTGAAGCTATTTACCCAACGGGGAAGTGATTGTTCGTATTCAATGGAACTCGAACAGCCGCCGACCTTCGTGGAGTTGGAAAAGGACCCAGAAAATGAGGGCCTAATTTCTGACTTGTTGAGCTTTGTCAGGGATAAGGAGTTGTACAAGAGGATGGGCCAGACTTGGAAGAGGGGTTACTTGTTGTACGACTCTCCTGGTACTGATAGATCAAGCTTAATTGCTGCTATGGCGAACTGTGTTGAATTTGACGTCTATGATTTGGATCTTGCGGGTTTGTCCTCCATGAGGGAACTATATCTTGCGCTGTCGAAAATCCAGAATCACTCCTTAATTGCCATTAAAAATTTCGATAACTGGTTTGAGAGGCATCCCAATCTCAAGAATGAGATTCGTTTTTTGAGAAACGGGAATGAGGTTAGCCATTTGTTTTTCTCAAGCAATTTCTCTTTTCCCTCCTTAAGTGCACATCGTCACCTAGTTCATATTCGTTGTTATACCATTTTAATACATATGTTTCGGGATTTTTTTTCGAGAATTTTTATTAGACAAAATCTATCCCAAAAATTTTGACGGAAACTAAACAAAAGATCATCTTCCTCCCTCCCTTTTGAGTGTGTTACTTCGTAAATCTAACTTATTAAATCTCGTATCTCCACATTTCTGTGAAGTTCTCACACCGAAACCCAACCCCAGGCTCTCCGCAGCCAAGGCCCTCTTCAGTAACTTGAGATCTTTTTCAACAAATAGAAGACACCGCACAACTGCTCTCTTACTGTTAGTTCCTTGGAGAAGGTATTCTGCATATTTAAGAAATGATTGTCACAGCTAATACTTGTGGACGTTGGCTAGAGAGTGTAGTTTTGGATATAAATAAAAATGCACAAGTTGTTGAGCCTTAGGATGATGTTCTTGTTCTAATCTAATCTCATTGTTGTTGTGTTATTTTTTCTGCAGTTGACTCTCTCAAGTTTGTTCGCAATCATCTGCTTGTATTTGCCCTTTAATAGTGAGCAGATCATCGTACTTACCATCAATCTCAACCATAGAGACCGATTTCTTGTGTCTAATTCAGAGAAGGAAAATACGAGAGAGACATCAAAGAGTCTATGCATGACGGGGAGTGTACTTAGTCCAGATGATTCAATGTCAACAATATCATTGGCGAATTTCGTCGTCGATGCTCTGGACTACAGAGCAGATCTTGTGAGGTCATATCAGAGCCCTATTATGTTTGCTTTAGAGAATAAAGATACAAGAGAGGGATTAAACAGAGAATGCATAAGTAAGAATGTACTCAGTGATGATGATTCAACAAAACGAGAATTATCGCCGGGACGTATGAGTCTGGCCTTCTCGGAGCTGACACCTGAAGATAGTGATGGGTTTTCCGATTTTGGTGATTCTGATCCTGACGATTTTGATGATTTTGACAATGGAGCTGGGATGCTTTCCAATTCCAAGGATGAGGTAAGCTATATGTTTTTGTCAACCACTATTTTTTAATAATGCAAATTGTCCACTGGTTAATTAGTTGAAGGAAAATTCATAATAGTGGATTATTCGATTTTGGCACTTGATTCAGTTAGGTGGTCTTGACATGAAATGCCCCTTTAATTAATGAGTCATCAAAGTGTTGAGTTTGGGCACACCAAACAATACACTTTTATTGATATTTTAACTTGTACACAAGACAATATTACACAAGCACACTCACTTGGTGCTCTCACCACTCACTTGGTATTGTCTCACCAACACACACTTTAGTACCTTACACTTGTGACCTCACTTGTCACTCTCACTTGGTGTACTCTCCACACACACTTACAAATGACATACTCTCCTATTTATAGACTACATTAGAACATTCTAAACTAGGACTCCTAGAGATAATACAAGAGGATTCTAGATAAATGTGGAGAATGAGGAATGATGGTGAAGAATAAGCTTCAAGTACCGGAACTTTCCGGTAGAATCCGGATGTATGTATCCGGCAGAATCCGAAAACTTCCATTGTAATTCAAAAGGTTCCAAACGGACCTGGAACTTTCAAGTGGAGTTCGGAACATTCTAGCGAGATCCGAAACATTCCGGAGGAACCCAGAGATTTCTGGAATCATCCGGAGACGCAGTGATGACTTCAACACAAAGTGCTATATTTTCATTTGTTTTCCCCTTTAATTTGCAGCTCAAGTTTGTTCATATTGGTCTTTTAAATTGGATATTGGAAGAAGCATATATAGCTCTCCATAGTAGTCTGTAGCAATGTTTGTAGTATTCCTTATATGGGTGTTGCTAACCTCACCCAATAGGTGGAGGATAACAAACATGCATATAATGACAAATTAGTTCGGATATTAATACACACACTTTACGGATATCAATATGTTTTCCCAGATATTAATACACTTTTCTCTCGGATATCAATGCACTTTCTTCTTATTATCCTCCACTATTGGGTGGAGGTTAGCATTTTCCTCCTTATGGAGCAACTCCACCTGGACCACCCCCTACTCTTTTTTTTTTTTTACTCAAACTCAAAATTTGAGTAAAAACCCTTAAAACACTCCTCCACTCCTTACCCATACCTATATCAAATTGAGTTTTTACTCAAACTAAAATTCAAAGAGAGTTATACTCAAACCCTTACTCAAATTTTGAAGGCAAATTTGACACCCTCCTATTTACAATTTTGCCATTAATGAACCATTTACTCAAATTTGCACTTGAATTTAAGGTTGCCCATTGGAGTACAAAATATCAAATGAAGCTTTTACTAAAAATTTAAGTAAAAATATGAGTAGGGGTGGAGATGCTCTTATATAACCATAAAAGTTGTGCTCTTGTTATGCGAAACACAAAGAATCAAAGTACCAGGAACAATAAAGAACATGATCACACAAACACGAGAACCCAATGTATACGTGCTCGGCACTTTGCCAATGTGCCTACGACACTCCACTCGGTGTTGTATCTCCCTATTTTTGTAAAGAGCGCGGCTACATGTACGGATCCGTGCGTACGCAATATGCACGGACGGTGCATCTTGACCGTCCGTGCATGAAATCAACGGTCCGGATTTTAAATAAACTATTTGCGCAAATAGTTTATTTAAAATCCAGACCATTGATTTCATGCACGGACGGTGACAGTGCATATCGCGTACGCAGATGTGCATATGTGAAGTTTTTTTGTTTTGTAAAGTTCTCACACCCAAACCCTTGTGGGCTCTGTGTCTCTGGAAGACAGCCACTACAATAACTTCAGATCTTTTACGGCAAATAGAAAACACCTCATCGACAGCTACGTAATCTGGTATTAATTCCTTAGAGAAGGTAACCGTCTACTACAATACCGACAGTATGGGGATTGGGGACTTTCTTATTGCCGGTGCCAATCATAGTTGATAATTGTGGAAGTTGGGCTAAAGATTGTAGATTTTGAGATAAGGAAAGTCTAGAAATTGGTTGAGCTTCATGATGTTGTTTTTGTTTGCTATTGTGTTATTTTTGTTGCGATTGATGGTCTCATTTTTTTTGAAGTTTGTTGATGGCTTGTCGCCGAACTACGAGTATGAGTGGATCACTGTATCTACCACCAACCACAGAGACCCACATGATGCTGCTCTACTGCCCCTTGTTAACATGGATACTGACATTCACACGGCTTCACCTCAGCCTATAGCCTTTCCAGATGGTGGAGAAATCATTCAGCTTGAGTCATTAGAACAAAAATCATTGGTGGATTTTGATGCTACAAACAACAGGGCATATCAGAGCAACGTTCTTATCTCTTCACAGAAGAAACATATGATAGAGGCATACAAGGGACGGTGGGAGAGTCTAATTCAGAGAACAAAGAAAGATATGGGAGACGGATTGAACGAAGAGAGCTTAACTAAGAGTGTGCTTGGTTTAGATGATCTGACAGAACAAAATTCAGTCGACCCCAGAACGGGAAGGGGTCGTTTACATTCAATGGAACTTGAACAGCTGGTGACGTTTGCAGAGTTGGGAATGGACCCAGAATATGAGGGCATAGTTTCCGACTTGATGAGGTTTGCGAGGGAGAAGGAATTTTACAAGAGCGTAGGCAAGGCTTGGAAGAGGGGTTACTTGTTGTACGACCCTCCTTGTACTGACAGATCGAACTTAATGGCTTACATGGCGAAGCGTCTTGAATTTGAAATCTATAATTTGGATCTTACGGATTTGTCTTCCATTGAGGAACTGAAGAATGTGCTGGTCTCCGTCAGGAATCGCTCCTTAATTGCAATTAAAGATTTTGATCAATGGTTTAGGATGCTTCCAAATCTCAAGAATGAGGTTAGCTACTTATTTTTCTCTTTCTTGACCAATTTTTCTCTTCCCCACCTTTTAACTGCCCGTTGTCCCCTCTGGTTAATTGGTTTCATACTTGTGGTTATACAATTTGACACACACGTTTTCGATTTTTTGTTAATTCTTTTATGTATTTTTGTAAGATTCATGCGAAATGTTTTGGATTAATTATTCGTATCGATGAAATTAGTCTAAAAAGTAAAAAAATCACGGCAAGGATAACAATTCTCTAAATACAAAAAATTGTATGAGCTATCTTTATTGTCTTTAGTCTCGTCTTATCTAAACTTTATTTTATTTTATTTTAATTTCGGTCCATATTTTTTTGTATCAGCTATCTTTATTTTTTTTTTTGTACTTTTCTCATTTCTCACAAATGATTGATCTCAAAACATTTGTCGAAAAAATAAACAAAGATCACTTGAAGTAAGTAATACTAATTATCAGTAAATTATTTAGCATTTGATAAATTGATCTTTGAAGTAAGTAATACTATTTATCCGTAAATTATTTAGCACTTGATAAATTTACCAAAAAAATTAAAAAGAATGTAGTTCATTCCGGAAAATTTATAAACTGATAATTACTAAAGTTTATGGTATATGTCCAGATTGGAAAAATCTATCACCTAAAATATATTTGAATGTTGACAATTATATCAAATTGAAAATGATAAATTTGTCAATCCAATGAAATATGGTAAATTGATTGTTTTTTTTTTGTTTAACAGCAAAAATGAAATTTATTAATCTTTGAATACGTATACATTAATTAAAAGGGCCGACGGCACAAAAGCGTGACAACAAGAAGAACAGATTCCAACAAAAATGACACTCACACCCCGATGATCATATGCTAGCTCTTCACGTTGGCCTCTCGGCACTAAAAAAATCTATATTAGCCGGAAGGCCCGGAACTAAGGGGCGTTCTTTAGGATTTAAGTTTAGTTGAGATCATTCTGTTTATCGATCATTATATTGAATGATGCCTTCAACTACCCAAATATTTCAGTCTGCTAGCTCTTCACGTTGGCCTCTCGGCTTACCGGATCAAGGAAACGACTTACTGCGTGATCCATTAGAGCAATCTACAAAAAATGTAGCACATGCAGCCAAGGCAGATCTATGCTCTCCTACAGTGTCTCTTCCAAAGAAGAAAAAGGTGAGAAAGTCATTAAAGACAAAGTGCAGAACTATGAGTTTAGTTTTGGAGGATCACCGACAACATTTTGGCAGAAGATGTGAAGGGACTGCTACGAGCCTTGGTGGTAAGTGTCTACAACTAATAAAATGTTGCTTTCAGTTTTACTTGTTTATTTACAATCTAATGCTTCCGGCAAAGGAGATGGTGCATCGTTCCCTTTATGGAGGCAGTAAAAATTGTAGTTTTCTTACCTGTATTTTGGTTCTCATGCAGTGACGCCCATCTGTATGAAGCATGGGATCAATCGGGTATCCTCAGTGAACCGCATTCATAAGCCACATGGAATCCATTGGTTGCCATTTCGACAAGTAACTTATATTTTCATTTCCGGAAGTCAATTATTTTCGAAGTCGTAAACATTCTGACAATTATAATTTCATTCCAAAATGCTACAAGGATGTCAAAATCATGCTGATAGTTGGTTCATTATTCCCTTAGATTATCGATTCCTCTTGTCACTTCAGATTATTAAATTTTGAAAGCATTTCATGGACAAACTTCCTTCTGCCAAATTTCTACTTTTTTAATGAGCATCCTGTCCTGTTAGCTAGCATATATGTGTCCAACTTCCCTCA
Source organism: Vaccinium myrtillus (assembly GCA_016920895.1). Taxonomy (NCBI): domain Eukaryota; kingdom Viridiplantae; phylum Streptophyta; class Magnoliopsida; order Ericales; family Ericaceae; genus Vaccinium; species Vaccinium myrtillus. The sequence continues at coordinate 170,547 of JADGMU010001070.1, read as the reverse complement.
GACTGAATGTAGAAGCATCTGTAATTAGATGCAGTGGTTTCATTGTACAAGGGACCATTAAGATCTTAAAATATTTCTATTTATGGCCTTTCCACTTGTACTTCATTGTAGCTTGTTCTTCAAACAACACCCATGTCTATGTAGCACGGACACTTCGTCAAAGGATACGTTCCGGTGTCAGACACTTGTTGGACATCAACACTATCCAGACATGTGTCTGACACTTAAAGCAGAAGTGTCCTACTTTTTTTAACAAATTTCATTCGGATATTCAGAGAAACTCTAATAAATGCTCTAGAAACTCTAAAAAATGCTCCGAACACTCTCAGAACATTTGCAAACAAGTCGGGGTCTAAAGCGAAATAGTAGACCTTGATTGAAAATTTGCGAAGTCTTATCTTTTTTTGATAGATGGTGTTTTATTGATTACAAAGACACCTACGTGATGAAATGCTTTTTGTTGAAATACTTTTGTGAATGATTGAAGGTATACATGGTGTTATATAGTCACAGTGAGAGCTTATATTTGTGTATTTGTTAATAAAATAGTAGAAAAAAATCTTTTAAAACATATCCTCCAGCATGTTGTCTCCCCAATATTATAAAACCTAAGTGCCGGTGCTACATAGACCTATATTATCTGTATTCTTGAATTCTAAATGACAGTTTGCCATAAATATTTGAACTTGGCTAAAGTCTAAAGCTCTGGGATACTATTCTTAATTCATTTTAACTTGCATCTTTCTTGCACTTTTGGGACATTTATCGGGATATTGCTGCCTCTTAATACATTGCAGTCAAATTGTAGGAGAAAAAAAAAAGTGATTCTTGTTACTACGATAATAGTCCAATGTGGTCATATTCTTCGATACGATAAGAGAGTTCATGACATTTATGAGGTTAATCGCTTATTTGGACATTAACATTTTTATTGTTTATCTCTTTGGAAAAAAAGTGGTAGCCCTATTTTTTGAATAGCCGGAGAAGTAAGCATTGGATTCCTTGAATTTCCAAATTTACTGATTACCTTTACTGGACTCAGAAATGGGCAAGAAGGAAGGGGTATTCCTTGGGAGGCGAAAGGACATTTGAAGTTAGCAGTGTATCCATGGATGATATACTTGATTCAAGGCTTCTATTTATTCATATGCCCCAGTTTGCTAGATCTTCACCTCAAACTTTAGCGTTACCAGATGGAGGCAAGAGTGTCGGGCCTGTAGCCTTATCATCAAGTGAATTAGCAGCTACAAACAACAGAGCTCACGATGTTAGACAAGATCAAAACGGCTATACTACCTCTCTTTATGAGTGTAAAAGTACAAGAGTAACGCCAGGCAGGCAAGGGATAGCTATGAGTTTATGCAGCGGAAAGGATCTCCAACAACATTTGGGCTGTAAACATAAAGATGTTATGAAGAGACTTGGTGGTAATTGTTTGCCTTCTTTCTCTGTTTTTTAACCATACTAAATCTGCCACGAGATGCTGGATTATTGTGTTGCGGAAGCAGTTCAAGATACAAAATACTGACGTTTCTTTTCTCATGCAGTTAACAGACCCATGTTTAAGAGCACCTTTAGGCAGCACCAGATCTATTGGCAGCCATGTCGGTTTAAAAACAATGGTAATTTCTCCCTCTCCTTCCTTGTCACCTGTTTGGATAGTTAAAGTCTTAAAGAGAGAAATTGAGAGAAATCCTAGTCCCTTACGAATCTAATTTTTTATTCTTTTGAAAAGTTGAGGGACTTGTGGAGAAAGGGAACCCGAGTTAATATTAAATGACTAAATTCCCCTTCTTTTTTTTTTTTTTTTTTTTACGATTTCACATAATATCTATTTGCTGCTATTTCTATCCTTACCTTACCAGAGGCGAGAATAATTGAGATTTTTTCCTCATCTGAACGAAAAGCATTTGATGCTACAAACAAGAGAGCACATCTTGTCGAGGCAGATCAGAGCGGCCCAACTGTGTCTAATTTAGAGAAAGAAACTATGAGAGAGGCATCAAAGAGGAAATGCATAACTAAGAGTGTCCTTATTTTAGAGGATCTACGACAACATTATGGTGGTGGACAAAGAGATGCAGCGAAGAGCCTTTGTGGTAAGTTTCTATTCATGGTGGTTTATATAGTGTTTAAGTTACTAAATTAATTAATTACGGTTCACATGCCACATTCCTTTGTACGGAATTCAGTTGAAGTACTAGACGTTCTTCCTCTCTGGGAAGAGTCTAGTACCATTGAACATTTGGTGCCACGGAGAAGACTAGCACTTCAACAGCGTTGGATAAGACCGAAGAAATCACTAGATCTGCCACGAATACTGCAAATGAACTGCATAGGAGGATTGACTGTTCAGGTTAGTGCTATCCCTGATCCACATGTACATCTCTGTACAACATCTATTCATTCAGGATAGGTCTTCGAATAATGACAATATGATCCATATTGGTGACTTTACCCTTGTTTGTCAGTACAGTGTTGGAACGGAGATTCTGTTTCCATTGTACTAAGTATTGTTCTCAAAAAATCGATCCAAGTTTGTGTCATAAGCTAGAGTCAACAGTGATTATACCCTCAACATTTTTGTTGTTTAAATAAGTTAGACAAGATATATATAGATCCAAGTTTACATACGTATTTGCTAATTTAGTAGAGAGAAAAATAAATCTAGGTATGCCACACCCACCCTTCATTAGGAGAGGAAAGATTGGTTGAAGTTATCATCCTGTTTTTGGATCTGTGCATTGATTATTTCTGGATGAGTACATTGACTAATGGCTTCAACTATCCAAATACTGCAGTCTGCTAGTTCTTTGCATTGGCCTATTGGCTTACCCGCTGGAGGAGACGTTGTATCTCTTTCAAAAAAGATAATTGTGAGAAAGACATTTAAGAGAGAGTGCAGAACTATAAGTGTTAGTTTTGAGTGTCACCAACAACATTTTGGCAGCAGATGTGAAGGTGTAGCGAACAGCCCTTGTGGTAAGCGCCTACAATTTATGATGTGTTCCTTGGATTCTTGCTCTTGTTTATGAACCAACTAATGTTTCTGGTGAAGGATGATACGGTGGATTATTCTTTATGGAAGCATGACAAAATTTTCTTACCTACATATTGTTTCTCATGTAGCGAACCGCATCTGTGAGCCGCATGGAATCAGTCTTGTACCCACAGTGAAGCGCATCCATAGGCAACATGGGATTCATCGGTTGCCATTTCGACAAGTAACGCACTTGTACTTCGATTTCTATCTAGTTTAGGTTTATAGGTTATAGGTATTATCGTTATGGAAGGAGTAGTGAGTTCTCCCTAAAGACATATAACCTAAGATTGTGAGTTCTAAAAGACTCAACTTACAAAAGTTCAAAACCTGGATAAACTTCCTTTCGCAATATATTTTTTATAGTCCTTGACCTTCCATTAATATTGAAAATTTTGTCTAAATTTATGGGCTGTTTATATATACGACGTTGTAGCTTAGTCTTCAATTAAACCCACATGATCCACGTTCATGAATTTCAACAAATTTTCTCCCATCAACATTTTAACTTGACTGACGTTCTGGTGTTTTACACATAGACATGGGTTCTCTACCTATGAATGGTCTGCCTTCGAAGCCATCGGAATTTAGCTGCCTTTAAATTGCATTATTTTCTAATCGTAGGACCATGTTAGAGGTTGTCCCATATTGTTTAATTATGACGTTGAAAACTAGTATATAAGCTTTGGATGGCCTCTCCACTCATTGCCAATTATTTTTGGGTTGGGTATTTTAAGATAGTATCAGAGCTATGCTTTCAGAGGCTTTTGACCAAGACTATCTTGATTGCCCCGTTGTTTGTGCTTTAAATGCACCTTGTTTCACTGTGATACCTATGTTATGGATCCGTTGTTTACCTCTTCACTTGCAAGTCAAGGGTTACACATGCGGAGGAGTGTTAGAACTTGTCCCACATTGTTTAATTATAATTTCCAAAACTAGTACAAGAGTCTAGGTGGCCTCTCCACTCATTTTCAATTGGTTTTGAGTTGGATGCTTTAACAAACCAAAAACATGAATGTAATCCTAGTGACTACTATTAGAGTCCGAGGTATTGATATTTTTTCTTTGAATAGATGAGGTTGACCCCTTGTTGGACCATCCATGTTTTTGTTGTTTGTGCGTATTTTTTGAAGGGGGGGAAAAAAAAAAGAGTAAACAGGCTTTTTTAAAACTAAGAGAAGAAACCATAACAGTCTGATTTTATTAAACATTAGTAAACATATGCTGCAAAAACTGGTAAAGGAAAGAAGTGCATTGCATAAAACTCTTACTGAATTCAAAGCTGGCCAACAATGTAGGGGAATTTTTTTGGACGGGAAAGACCAGTTGAAGTTATCAGTGTATCAACAAAAGAGAAACTTATCTCAAGGCTTCAATTTTTCCGTATGTCCTTGCTTGGTAGATCTTCACTTCACCCTTTAGCCTTACCAAGTGGAAGCGAGTTTCCAGGGCATATAGCCTTCTCATCAAGTGAATTAACCTCTACAAACAACAGAGAACACCCTGGCAGACAAGATCAATGTGGCTCTAGTGCATCTCGTATTGAGAAGGAAAGAACGAGGGAAACACTATACAGGGAAGGGATAGCTTCCCATGTATTTAGTTTTGAGCATGTCCATCAACATTTTGGCAGTAAACGTGAAAATGATGCGAAGATCCTTGGCGGTATTTTATTGCTTCTCATCTCTCTCTTGTTTTCGTGGAACGAGAGCTAGATTATTCTCATGGAAGCAATATAACAATACAGTTTTCTTATGTTTATTCTTACTCATGCAGTTTGCTTATCCACCTTTAAGCGCATCACTAGGCATCATGGGATTCATCGCTGGCCAAATCAGATAAGAAACAATGGTAATTCCTCCCTCTTGTTCCTCATTGCCTGTTTGGATTGCGAAGAGGAGAGAAACCATAGTCCCTTAATAATCCAATTTTGGAATCTTTCCAAAAGTTGAGGCACTTGCACAGAAAGGGAATGAGAGTACTGGTTTATTATTTGGTCCCTAATATTCCTCACAAAAGGTTTTTGTTTCTATGATTCAGACACTATAACCTTCTTTCTTTTTCTTTCTATCATTTATCCTTCCCTAACAAAAGGCGAGGATAATCACCTTTTTCCATTCTTTTCTCTCCCAAGTTATACAAGTTCAAAAATGCTAACAATATCCATTTCTCTTCTTCTCTCTTATTATCTTTCCAACATAATTTTTCTTTTATTTTCTTTTCTCTAAACAGTTTGGAGAAGCCCTAATCCACATCGAGAAAAGAATCTATCACCCACGTTCAAGACGTTGTCAACTACTTGCCCTATAACGATGGAGAATGATATGGGTTGTCAAAATCCGGAGCCAAATGAGCTTCTACCAGATTCTTTTGAAGACCTAAACTTTTGGAATGCAGAAAATGGTTCACTAGCAGAGATTGAAAAAACTCCTACTTTTCATGACTCTTTCTCTGGTAATTGCTGTGAGGCGGATATTTGCTTATCTGAGTACGATAAAACTCAAACTGCAGGGGGTTCATTTAAATTGGCATTTCAACTGGAAGGTCTAACAACACAGTTCACTGCCAATCCAAATCTCAATACTCTGGTCTTTCCACACCCTCAAATAACATCAACAGAAGTGTTAAGCGAGAACATGGGGAGTTCCGAAGATAGGACAAAATTGTTTGCTTTACAAGCAGAAGGTTTTTTGGAAGAACATGTCTCTGAATCTAGTAATTTGACGTTTCCACTAGAAGGCCAATCAATGCAAGCCACAACTTGTCCAAATCACCATACTCTTCAGTTGCCCCAGCCTCTGATAGCAGTAACACAAATACTAAATGAGAACATGGGGAGTTCAAAAGATTGGATAGCTTCACAACAAGAGCCTTTTCTTGAGGGACTCGTCTCTGGATCTATTAACTTGACAGTGCCTACATGTTCGGGTCCATCTCTGAGCCAACAACTCATGCCTACTACACCCTACACAATGCATAGGATTCTCCACATGATTCCTCCTCTCACATCGAGCCTAGATGCTAGTTCTGTGAAGCTGAAGGCAACATATAGGGATACCATAATAGAATTTCAACTTCCCCTCGCATCTGGAATTATTGAATTGAAGGAAGAAGTGGCAAAGCTACTGAAGTTAGAGCTTGATAGTTTCAATGTGAGGTATAAGGATAAGGAAGGGGGAGGGGACTGGATTCTGATACCATGTGACAAGGACTTAAGGAACTATCTGCAACTTTTCAGCTCATTGGTCAATCCAGTTATTAGACTATTGGTTGTTGATAAGGATGCCAATCTAACGAACTTGGATCCAATGGCACTCAAACAGCCAGCGATGTTCGTGGAGTCAGGAATTGACCTGGATAGTAACGGCATAATTTCTGACTTGTTGAGATTTGTGAGTGAGAAGGAGATTTGCAAGAAGGCAGGGAAGGCTTGGACGAGGTTTTACTTGTTGTACGAGCCTCCGGGTGCTGATAGATCGAGCTTAATCGCCGATATGGCAAACTATCTTGAATTTCACATTTGCTATTTGGATCTTAGGAGTATGTCCTCCATACCAGAGCTGAAAAATATGTTGTTATCCACCCCAAATCACTCCTTGATTGCTATTCAAGATATTGATCACTGGGCTGCAATGCTTCTCAATCTTAAGAATGAGGTTAGCTATTTGTTTTTCTCGACTATTGTTTTTTTTTTTTAAGTGCAATTTGTCCACTGGTTAATTAGTAAATTTCATAATAATGGATTATATCTTTTGATATTTGATTTAGTTGGGTGGTCTTGACGTGAAGTCACCCTTTAAATGATGAACCATCAATGCCATATTTCTCTTTTTCTCCCTTAATGTACAGCTCAAGTTGGTTCATTAAGGGAAAGTTCTTATTATCTGTGCTAATCATACTAGTTATTTGTTGGCGTGGGCTAAAGAGTATAGGTTTTGTAGGTTCAGCAGCTTTAGCTTTGTGATTATGTTGTTTTTGTTTTAATACAATCCCATTGCTGTTGTGTTTTAAATCTTTTGCTGCAGTTGACGGTCTCATGTTTATTGAAGTATGTTGATGGCCTGTTTTCGAGATGTGGTGATGAGCGGATCATCGTATTTACCACCAACCACAGAGACCGAAATGATGCTGCTCTACTGCCCTTTGTAAACATGGATATTTACATTCCCGCGTCTTCTCCTCAACCTATAGCCTTACCTGATGGTGGAGAAATTGTGCAGCTTCAGTCATCAGAACGAAAATCTTTGGTGGATTTTGATGCTACAAACAACAGGGAAAGTCATAGCGGCGGTCTTGTGTCTAGTTCAAAAATCAATAATAACAGAGAGGCATCAAAGAGACTGTGCATGACGGAGAGTGTTCTTAGTGTAGTCGATCCAACGACAGGAATATCATTGGCAGAGTTAGATGCTCCAAACAACGGATCACATCTTGTGAGGGCATGTCAGGGTGGCCTTATTATGTCTAATTCAGAAAAGAAAGATACGAGAGAAGGATTAAAGGGGGATTTCTTAAGTAAAAGTGTACTTAGTTTAGATGATTCAACAAAGCAAAAATCATTGCCGGATTGTGATGCCACAGAAAACAAAGCACATCTTCTCATAGCATATCAAAGTGGCCCTGTGGTGTCTCTTTTAGAGAATAGAAATAGAGGGGAGGCATTAAAAAGAGAATGCATTACTAAGAGTATACTTGGTTTGGAGGATCTTCAACAACATTCTGGTGGTCGACGTGATAATGCTGCAAAGAGCTTTGCCGGTAAGCTTCTACTGTTAAATTGATCATAAATTATTTCTTGCAATCTTTATCTTCCTCTCAATTTTTAACACTATTGCATGTGTGAAAAAAAAGCTTAGTTATTTTTGCATATTAAAAAAGGAAACTGACAAGAAATTTGAACTTAAATTGTTCATTTGTTTTTTATATTTTCTAGTTATGACAAGTTGGAAATGTAGGTTTATGATTTTCTCTTCAACAGAAGAAAGATTGTGTGCTAAGTAGTAGTCCATCCTGATGTTTCTAAGTCTCCTATGCATTTTTTTTTTTACAAAATCTCTAGGTTTGCTATTGAAATTTTGTTTGTATTAGTTACAACCCTGGTGGTTTATTTAGTTTTAATGGCCTCCAAATTTAATTCATTGCAGCTATTTATGATCCTGGAATTCATACGACAAATTCCCTTGCACGGAAGTCATTCAAAGTAGTAGAAACTCTTAGGTCCTGGGAACAGCCGAGTAATGCTACAGACTCAAAACGAGAGAGAGAGATTTGGATACAAATGTGTCTTGAAAAATCCGATGCACGTGGGGCCCGCTCAATACACGTGATCACATATGCCGGACGGTTCTTGGCACATCTATTTCTAAGTTTGTGTCATTCCATTTGTATCCGTAGCATTTTCTGGGAAAGACCTGATGACTTTGTACCCTCGTTGTCACTGAGAAGATTAACACTCAAGGGCTGTGTACGAAAACAGAAATCACCATATTTGCCACGACTATTGCAAATCATCGCAGTTGAACCAGGACCGACAAAATCACCCAAATACTCAAGATTATCGTTTGCTAAGGTTGGTCCTTTACCTGATACTCTTACATATGTACTTACGTACGTGAAGGATATCTTATCATGTACTCCCTCCGTCTCAAATTGTTTTACATGTTTCCTTTTTGTAACCTCGCAAAAAATTGTCTATATCGCATAGTCTATAAGGGTTTTTATGATTTCGTATTTTTTGTTTAATAAAATTAATTGAGATCTATAAAACAAGATCCATATTGAATATATAAAATATTATAATATAAAAGATATAGGCAAATCTTTGAGACGTCCAAAAAAGGAAACAAGCAAAACATTTTGGGACGGAGGGAGTATTTATTCCTGCTCAGTCTTCAAAAAATGCTAACATGATCCATAATGGTAGAAGTTATCCGTTGTTCAAGTACAATGTCGAAATCCCGACTACGGTTTGTTTGTACTAGGTATTGTATTTAAATGGTACTCCCTCCGACCCTTAATATACATAGGGCATTCCATTTTGGGTTGTCCCTTAATAAGTGTAGGTTTTGAAAAGTTAATGGGTAAAAGTGGAGGATTCTTTTGAAAAGTTGATGTGGGAGGTGTAAAGCAGAGTTAAAAGTTGATGTGAAAGGTGTAATGATGATATTTCTTTAATAAGTTGGATTTACAAAGCAACACATTTACAAAGGGACGAAACGAGTATGATAAAATAATGAAAACAGTGTTACTAAGTTTTGTGTCCCTTTGCGAAATTTGGTAGTGGTAGACCCTACGTTGGAAATAAGTAAATAATTATCTATTATCTTGAAGGTCATGATAAAATTTATTCAAACGATGGATCCAAGTTTGTGTCATATGAAAGAGCAATCAGTGATTAGATCACCAACATTTGGTTGTTTAAATAAGATTCGAAAAAAGAAATACATCTGTTGGATTAACAATTGGAGAAATTCAGATTTTTGTGGACTAACCACAATGAAGAGGAGTTCTTTCAGGGAGGAAAGATCTGTTGAAGTTGTCACTGTTTTGGATGGTTATATTCGTTATTTAGGGATGAGTATAGTGATCAATGTCTTCTAATATTCAAATACTGCAGTCTGGTACTCCTTTGCATTGGTTTGACGGCTTACCAGATGGAGGACAAGTTGTTTCTCTATCAGAGAAGGAAATAGTGAGGAAGACATTGAAGAGAAAGTGTAGAACTACAAAAGTACGTAGGCTAGAGTATCACCAGCAACATTTTGAGAGTAGATGTCAAGATGCTGCGAAGAGACATGGTGGTATGCTTCTACAATTAACTAATGCTCACTTTTCTTTGTGAACCATCCAATAGTCTGGTGAAGGACGTGCTGAATTGTCCTCTTGATGAAAGCAGTACAAAGTTGTACTTTCTTACCTATTTATTGGTGCTCATGCAGCAAAGCGCATCTGTAGGCAGCATGTGATCAATCAGGTATCCACCGTGAAGTGCATCCATAGGCAACAGGGGATCCATTGGTGGTCATTCCAACAAGTAACACTTTTATTTTCATCGCTAAAAAGTGAATTTATAATATCGGCTTTAATCATTATGAAAACAGCAGTCATTTTCTCCCTAGATTTTGGTAAAATCTCTTGGGCATGTGGTTCATACATGATTTGCTGTTTCATTCGTGTTGTCACTTTAGGTTATTAAACACTAAAACCATAACATTCTCATTTAAAATATAAAATATTGATCTTATGAATGATAGCATGCTTACTCATGTGTAGTAGCTCGGTCTTGAACCAATGCCCATATCATTCATATTTGGGAATTCTAACCAACTTTTCCAATCTAAATAACTTTTCCCATATCATTATCTGAAGTTCTGGGATGGGTTCTTCCTTTGAACTTTGTCGCAGTTTAGTGCTTTTAGCTCCATTTTCTAAGCCATTGGAATTAACCTGCCTTTGAATAGCATCGTTCAAATTGTAGGACAAAGCGTGAATGTAATTCTGGTTACTACCATGGAAATCCAAAAGATGGTCATGTATTTTTTTTTGGTAATTTTCAGAAAACTGGGTGAAAAAAAGTGCAATCCTTAAAAGTGCAAATTTACTATAAAAAAACAAAGAGTGAATTATGTTTTGTAAACTGGTGAAGAAAGAAGTGCACTCCATAGAATCCCTAATTTTTTAATTACCTTTACTTGACTCAGAAGTGGGCAATGATGAAGGTGTATTCTTTAGAATGGCAAAGACCACTTGAAGTTATCAGCCTATCCATGGGTCGGAAACTTGTTTCAAAGATTCAAGTTATTCATGTATCCTGGCTTGGTAGATCTTCACCGGGGTCTTCAGCCATACCAGGAGGAGGACGAGAGATTGTGGGGCTTATAGCCTTATCATCAAGTGGTTTTGCTGCTACAAACAACACAGCAAACCTTGTCGGACAAAATCCAAGCGGCTCTACTGCATCTCATTCAACTAAGAAAAGACGAAGAGACGAAGCAGTTGGCAAAGGGATAAATTTTGAAATTAGTGAGCAGGATCTTCGACAACATTTTGGCCGTACCCGTGAAGAAGCTGCGAAATGCTTGGGTGGTAATATGTTTGCTTGCCATCTATCTCTTGTTCTCAACCATACTAACTATGCCAGTAGATGATGGATTATTGTCTTGTGGAAGCAACATAAGAATACTGATTTCTTACGTTTCTTTGCTCATGCAGTCAGTGTAACCACGCTTAAGCGCCATTGTAGGAAGCATGGGATCACGCGGTGGCAGGGCAATCGGAATGGAAGCAGTGGTAATTCCTCCCTCTTTTCCTAGTCGCTTCTTTGGATAGATGACAGGGTGGGAGAGAAACCATGATCCCCATATAATCTAGTGTTTGAATCAATTCAGAAGTTGAGGGAAAGGGAACGTGAGTGATAGTTACTCATGTGGTCCCTGATCACCCTGACTAAAGGTTTCCGTTTTAATGATATACATAATAGGACCTTCATTCTTTCTATTTCCTATATTTCCCACGCAAGGGGTACGGATCACTCAATTCTTTCCCCACCTCTCTCCAAGATTTTCCAAATTAAAAGAAGAGATGTACCATCATCCATTTCATTTCTTTTCCTTTTGTTCTCATTTGTATCGAATTGTATCTTTTCGTTTCTAGATATACCCGGGAGACCCCCTGATCCAGATGAAGATGAAAGGAATACATACCCAACATGCAAAGCATCAACTCATGGGCAGACCGAGATGGACCAAATGGTTGATCATCTTCGCAACCCAAATGAGGTTGCACCAGATCTTTCTGATGACATTGGAGCTTTCTTCGAAACCCCTACTTATCCTGCTGCTTACGCTGGTAATAATCTTGACATGGAGGTCTCTGTCTCATCTTTTCTTGAAGAAATTGAAGCAAGTGGTTCCTATGAAGCGGCATTCCAACAGCAAGAACAAATAACAGTGTCCTTTGCTTATCCAACTCAAAATTATCCTGTGTGTGCACAGCCTCACATAGCATCGAAAGAGATGGCAAGTGACCACCCGATGAGTTCCAACTTAACTTCACAAGTGGAGGCTCGTTTGGAGGGGCATAGTTCTGGATCTAGCTATTTGATGGTGCCTACATCTGCTAACCCGGCTTCGACCCAACCCATGTCTACTATTCCTGAAACAGGGCCTACCGTTCCCCAACCCGTGTCTATTATTCCTGTCACAGGGCCTACCATTCCCCACACTATGCCTCCTGTGATAGCACTGCAAGATGCAAGGCGAGTGACAATAAAGGCTATGTATAGGGATTCCAAAATAAAATTCAAGCTCCCTATCACATCAGGAATTACGGAATTGAATGAAGAAGTGGCAATGAGACTGAAATTAGGGCTTGATAGTTTTGACGTAGAGTACAAGGATGAGGATGGGGACTGGATTTTGATATCATGTGACAAGGACTTAAGGGACTATCTGCCACTTTTCAGCTCATTGGACAATCCAGTGATCAAACTATCAGTTCTTGATAAGGTTGTCAATGCCAATGAAAGCAGCGGATCATTCAAGCGGAAAAGACCATGGGATGCTTAGTTAAAATTATTGTATATGCCATCAGTTCCATGCTCAGCAGAACATTTCTTTGCCAATATTTCCCTCCTAACCTGCTAAATCATAATACTCCCATTTTATCTGTGATATCTGTTTGAAATCCGTTTCTATTTTGATTTTTTCTTTTCTTTACGTTTTTTTTTTGGTTTTGAAGGCTTTCTTTTTTTGTTTGCTTAATTATTTTTCTCCTTCTGGTTTGTATTTTTTTTTTTTTTGAACATGTCATCATATCATATCAAAACGCCATCCGGCACTGATTACATCGAAAAAACAGGAATGCAGCCACAACCACTAACAATTGAAATGAGACCGGCAAAAGGCAGACAAGACCACCGGCTCGCGACACACCTGCCGAAGCAGACCCGACACCTAGGGGACGGAATGATGAATCGTATCAAGGGATAGCGGTAGAGCATCCGACGGATACCCAGCTCAAACCATTACACAATAAAGCGCAGATGTAATCCAAAAGAGGGCAAGCTTAAATCTAGGGATTAGAAATTCACAAAATGCTTAACGCCGTCAATCAACAGATGGTGGAGAGAACCTCCACCGAATAGCCACTCCCAACGCCGCCGCGAGTGGACAAAATTGTACGAGAACCTCCGCTGTCACGCGAGGCTCTGGACGCGGGTATGTCTCATCGGACATAGGCGGCCCCACACGTCCACGGCGGCCATGAATTCTAGCCCCAGATCAAGCAAGCAAAAACAAGAAAACCAAGAACATCTACTGCAGATCAAAATAAATGCTACCAAAACCAAGAAAAACCAAACTAAAAGGACTAATCAAACTCATAAAAGCTGAAAACAACACAAAACCCATCAATGAGTCCTGAGTTGACTCCGAACTTGGCTGAGTTGAGATGAGTCGCTGCTCCGGAAAGAACTGTGCTCAGCTCCAAGATCGCCACCGCCAACGAACTGGAGATTTATTCGCCGGAGGGTGCCAGGGCCGCCATGAAATCACCATCCCGGCAAGCCAAAACCCAACAAAACGGAGGAGAGGGTAGGGGTAGAGGCGGTGGGGGAATAGGTGGGAAGGAGGCGCTGCGGTGGTGGTGATGGGATGGTGGCGCTGCGGTGGTGGTGATGGGATGGTGGCGGGGCAGTTAGGACCAGAGGGGGAGGTGAGGTAAAAGGGCGGCGGCCCCACCTCCCCTATGGACAACCGATCTAGAGGCCGGAGGAGGGGGAGAGGGGGAAGGAGAAGGAGGGGATCTGATGAGGGGGTGGCCGGAGGAGGGGGAGTGGGGCGGCGGGAAGGAGGGAGAAACCCTAGGGAGCTCTCAAGATGAGAGAGAAACTCCCACAGCGGGGAGAGATGCCAACTTTCTTCTGGTTTGTACTTGAGATGATTGCTTGAATATTTGGACTCGATTTTATGTTAAGTTGATATTTCCCTTCCAAATTTATAGAATGAAAAGTAAAATTCAAAGTGAGCCACCTTAGACAAAAGCCTAAGAATGATCTAATGATTGTTCATGCTCTATTTTTCCCCCAAAAAATCTGTATGGGAGATTAAGTTGCAATTTGCAACCAATATCACATTAATTTTGCGAATTGGTTACCTTGATTTTCCCTCTAAACGGCACCCAACCTTTCTTCTTCAAGTGCAATGAAAATTCAACAGAAAAACTCTCATTAGATTCTCTCACCTCGTAAAAAGCTCCATCCGGATTTTAGCCTAGCAGCGATAAGACATTTTGCACCTAACATTACTGTGTAATGTGTATCAGAGCAAAACTCTTTTTTGTGCTTCTACATTAACCTTTTGTGCCCATGGTGTAACTAAATGAGTGCAATTTTGTTCACCCTCCTTAAAAGAGGGTGAACAAAACCCTCTCTCTTATTGGTTGAATTGGTGTGGGTCCCACCACAAAATGATGTCATGCTTACTTCTGCAATACACTTTTTGGTAAGCATGACATCACTTTGTTGTGGGACTCACATGTTTCAACCAATAAGAGAGAGGGTTTTGTTCACCCTCTTTTAAGGAGGGTGAACAAAATTGCTCTCGTAACTAAATAAACTGGACCAATGCTACTTTCGAGTGTACTTGCACATCCATTGCTTGTACTTTTGACCCAAAATGATAATCCCTCTTGGGACCGCGTGTCATTTTCAACGGCTTAGATCTTTTAATTTATAAATAATTTTTATGATTTGGAAAATTTTGTACAATAGAACTAATTAAGATCTATCAAACAAGATCCATAATGCATATTTTTTGAGGTTCATATTAAAAGATACAAGCCATTGAAAATGGCACGCAATCCCAAAAATGACTACCATTTTGAGACGGAGGGAGTATTAGACAGTGGCAACGCCACATTGAGGTTGGTGCAGATGAACCCAATGAAAATTGCAGAAAAAACTTTATAATACTCCCTCCGTCCCTTTTTAAATGTGTTGCTTCGTAAATCCAACTTATTAAAGAAACGTCATCATTACACCTTTCACATCAACTTTTTCCTCCACTTCACACTATTCACATCAACTTTTACCTCTACTTTCCAAAATTATCCTCCACTTTAACCCATTAACACTTTACCCACTAACTTTTCAAAAGGGCAAAATGATAATTGTACAAACTTTTACCTATTAACTTTTCAAACCACGCAGTTATTTAGGGACAGCCCAAAATGAAAAGTTACACTTAAAAAGGGACGGAGGGAGTATGTGTTTAATTTGGTTGTATAAATTAGTACACTCTATTGATGAACCTACTTGATTTTTCCATGAACCCACAAAACTACTACATAAATCTCATATAAATGTTTCATCTCAGAAGAAGTTTAGGTATCACAACCTCTTGGTTTTGAAAATCACGAATTTCTGATCATGTTTTTATACTTTCAAATGCACTTTATGGTTTGAAACAAGCTTCATATGCATGGTATCATAGACTTAGCACCTTCTTACTTGCTAATGGTTTTTCTAGAGGAAAATTAGATACTACACTTTTCATAAAAACTGAAAATCATTCTATGTTGATGATATTATTTTCGGTGCTACTAATGAAAAACTATGCAAAGAGTTTGCTAAGCGTATGCAAGGTGAGTTTGAAATGAGTATGATGGGAGAACTCAATTTCTTCCATGGACTTCAAATCAAACAATCAAAGGATCGAATCTTCATCAATCGAGCAAAGTATACAAGAGAACTTCTCAAAAGATTCAAGATGGAAGAATCTAAAATCATGAAGACTCCAATGAGCCTGGCCACTAAACTCGACAAAGATGAAAATGGCAAATCAGTAAATACTAAAATGTATCGAGGTATGATCGGCTCATTGCTTTATCTTACTGCTACTAAACCCGATATCATGTTTAGTGTTTGCTTATGTGCTCGTTTTCAATCTAATTCAAAAGAATCACATTTAGTAGCCGTCAAACGTTTTTTTAGATATCTTGCAGGAACTCCTAATTTGGGGTTATTTTATCCTAGACTTAATTGCTTTTTCGGATGCTGATTATGCCGGCAGTAAAATTGATCGTAAGAGCACTAGTGGCACTTGTCAATTTCCTGGAAATTCGTTACTATCTTAGTTTAGCAAAAAGCAAAATTCAGTTGCTTTATCGACTGCTGAAGCTGAATACATAGCTGCGGGTAGTTGTTGTGCTCAATTATTATGGATCAACCAGCAAATGGAGGACTTTGATTTACGTTATGATCATAGTCCAATTAGATGTGATAACATAAGTACGATTAATTTAACAAAAAATCCCATTCAACACTCCCGAACAAAACATATTGAAATTAGACATCATTTTATACGTGACCATGTTGAAAAAGGGGGATATTGTTCTTGATTTTATTAGTACCGATAAGTAATTGGCGGACATTTTTACAAAATCCCTTATTGAAGAGCAATTTTGTTTTATCTGAAGAGAACTTGGGATGTCTAATCCTTTTTAAATATTTTTTTTGGGATTTTTAGTTAAAATAATTATGACTTGTCTCATCCTTTTTAAATTGGAGTAATCTACATCTTAATGTATTCTTCCCGTACTATAATTTCATCCGTCTTGTTTGGTAAGCGGTTTATCTGAGCTTGCACATTGATATTAATGCTTGTCACTACACATTGCCAATGTTAGTTTGTCATTAGACGATGCATCTACTAAGGGAGAAAATTTTTTATTTTTATTTTTACTCAATTGGTAATATTCACTTTATACATTTCTCTTATTTTTCATGTGGTCTATATGCTCTATTTATTTTGACATTGATTCTACATGAATATGCCTTCAGTGATTTAACTAGAAAATGTAATGTTTATTTTGATGATACCACAGGGGGAGAAAAAGAGAAGTCTAGTCTACTCTTGCTCTATCATTTATTTCAACCTTGATAACACTCGTTTGATATTGTTAATTGTACTGTGTGTGCTGTGTGTGCGCTTTTTTTTTTTAAATGCTACTTAGAATTATGTGATTTCTTTTAAAATTTGCTTGCCATAATCTATTGACAGCTCATTGAACTCACATATTTTCATTGTTGCATATATTGAGGGGGAGCATATACATCGGGGGAGCATTGATTCAAAATTTTCACTATTCTTGTTATTAGAAATCATTTTTTTTTGTCATCATCAAAAAGGGGGAAATTGTTAGAAATATTTGATTTGGATTATATTTCGACAAACTTCATTTCGGAAAAGCGAAGTTAAAACATTTTATTTTTGTTCAAATACTCACACATGTTCAGCCTTAGAAAATTCATTTTCTAGAAATTTCTTGTGGCACCAAAATAATGCATGTGTATAGTTAGAGAAAATTCCACTGACCCATTTTTTTTTTTTACGTGTCTCGTGAAGACCCCTTCTACAAAATCAAACTTTTATTTTGGACTTGGTCATATTATTAATTTTTTAGTCCATTTTCAGTCCAAACATTTTTTGCATGTGAGAACCCATTGGCCAAATGCAAGTGATGGCTGGCTCATGCAGTATAGCTCTTGGACGTCTCACACTGTATTCCGGGATCGAGTCTCATTCCCCTCTCCCCCATGTAATAGACTAGAAATGATGAATGACAAAAAAAAAAAAAAAAAAAACCCATTGGCCAAATGCCCATCTTAAATAGCCTTGAAATTGTCTTTCCAATTTTAGCTCTTGGCCCCACAATGCATTTTTTTTTTTTTTTTGTGGTAGTTATGGAAATATTCCACGATGCATATTGACACCACTAGCACATTTCATATTTTCCAGTAGCGAATTTCCATTTTTTATCAACCAATTAATGCTTAGTTCATCCGGTTCTCTGAGTGCTCAGCCTATATATATTTTTTTTTGGTAAATTAAGATCTCATTAAGCAAGCAAACCAAAACCATGCGGGAAAGCAACCCTACAAACATCGTGACAAGAGTTCCTAGCTAGCTAGAAACCAAAAACACAAGAGACGCTATAAGCAAGATAGCATCAAGAAAAACAAACAAAAGAACAAGCCCCAAGAAGAACGACGGACACAGCTACGGCCCAAAAATTCTGGGGCTGAGGTTCCAATCTCTAGCCAGCAAACGATTCGCATCCGTTGACTTGAGGCGTCTCCACGAACATAGACAGGCCCGGACCTCATCAATAACCTGAAGGCCCAAAGCACCAGCAGGCATAGCTTTGCCAAGAAAAAATCTATTATTTCTCTCCTTCCAAACCCAGTATATAGCGGCAGCAAGGGAGAGCTTGTACACTGTACAAGAGCTAGACGATCCTCTCCTATTATGGCACAGCCAATCCATTTCACCAGCCAACCCAAGACAGGGTCTAGAAACATGATTTTTATGCAGCACCAAGCTCCACACAGCTGTGGAGTAACCACACTCAAAAAACAAGTGGTTATGAGTTTCATGCGAAGTAGAACAAAGCAGGCAACGCGGATCCACTCCCATACCCCAACTGAGAAGTCTATCTCTCGTAGACAACCGCCCCAAAAAGCTCAACCACTCAATAAAAGCCCAACGGGGAACATGGTGAGAAAACCATACACACCTAGCCCAGGGGACAATAGGATGCACCTCTCGCAATGCCTGCCACGCAGACCTAGCAGAATAAACACCAGTACCAGTGAGAGTCCATCGAACATAATCTGCCATAGATGTGTTAGGAAGGAGAGTGGGGGGAGTGCTAGCCACAATTTCCCTTGTAATCCAGCTTCTCGGCCTTGGCCATTTCCACCCACCTTGGTGAATGATTGATGCCACTGTAGCATGCAATGAACTGCCCAGATTAACTTCCATTACACAACCAAACTTCTGATATAAGGGTCCCAAAGTATGCCAATTGTCAAACCAAAGAGAAGTAGACAATCCATCCCCTATGACACACTTAATCCAAGGTTGAGCAAGACTCCTTAGCTTCAAGAGTTTCCTAATAGTCCAGGATGCCTCATTAGGAACTCTAACACTCCATAGGCTGCGATTTTTCAGAACATATGTATGAATCCACTTAATCCACAAAGTGTCAGCTTTGAGGCAAATAGCCCACAAATGTCGTAACATAGAAGCCTTATTCCATACCTTCAACATACGAAAACCCAAGCCGCCTTCCTCTTTTGGAGTACAAATAGACTGCCAAGCTACTTTTGCACCAGAACTCTTAAGTTCAGAACCGGACCACAGGAAGGCCCTTAAAAGTCTCTCAATATCATTCAGAATTTTCTGCGGCAAAATGAAGATAGCAGACCAATAAACCTGAATACTGAATAACACTGATTGCATGCTCAGCCTATATTGACTTCTGATCTCTTTCCTAAAAGACTTTTTGAACGTTGGTGATTGATTACTTGGAGGATTTTTGCACCTCAACGTCTATATTGCATTTATGGGAGATCTTCTTTGACTGAAACAAGAATTGCCTATACAAAGAAGAAGCCTATTCTAACGGTCGAAATTCTTCTGCCTTTACAAAGAAGAAGCCTTTGCCATGATTCACCCCCAAGCACAATTCAGAAAACAGAGAGCACAAAGCAACAACCCAGTCAACACAGAGCATCCTTTTTACATTTTACTTTCACAATATTAGTTTGAGGGATTGAGAACAAAATTGTTGTACTCACTCTTTAAGAGAGATTTTACACTTTACATATATTTCTCAGTGCGTGTACAGAGAATTTGTCTCCAAAATTTTCAGTGATTTTGGTGAGGTTTCTTTCTTAGGATTTTCGGAAAAATCCTAGCAGTTCGCTAGCTCATCGGGAAAGCTAGTGGTTGTAATCTATTCGAAGAATAGTGGAAACTCAAGTCGAAGCTTGAGAAGTGGACTAGGCTATCTCGTGATTGATCTCTCTTTCCTACTCTTTACTTTTCACATTTATTTCTGTTATTAATTAGTACTCCCTCCGTCCCTATTTAAGTGATGATGTTACTATTCCAGCTGGATTCGAAAGTTGTTTATAATTTTCAATTTATATTACATAAAATATGCAATATGGATCTTGTTTTATAGAAATCAATGAGTTCTAAAATACAATTTTTTCAAAAGTACATAATATATTATAAATTGAAAGTTATAGACAATTTAAAAATAAAGTCAAAAAGTGAAAGTGGTCATTTAAAAAGGGACGGAGGGAGTATTACTTATTGTTCTACAGTGTTGCTTAGTTATTAATTTATAATTGCCTTTTGGGTAACAATTGATACCACTTGTTGGATCAGGTGCTAACCAACTCATCTAAAAGCAATTTGTTGATTTTAGTGATATTTTAATATTAATATCAGTATATCACTATTAACATTATTGTTGATTTTTTTTTATAAACGTAAATTACACATTTATCCATTATGTCCTTGTGTGCTAGGTGGCACACAAATAATTAAAACTAGATAAGATTGTTAGCAATTTTCTGTAGGTGGGCCAAAATAGATCATAAAATTAGATATTGTATATTGTCGAAGAAGTTTTTTTTTTTTGCATGGAAAAAAAGAATTTATTAATCTAATATCAAATATACAAGATTAAACGGGACAAGAGAAAAGCAACTAAATGCCACTCGAGACCCAAAAGATTGAAAGGCTGACAAGAAGACAACCAAACAAAAAAGACAACCTACACCTGAACCCCAATTT
This sequence comes from Vaccinium myrtillus, assembly GCA_016920895.1. Taxonomy (NCBI): domain Eukaryota; kingdom Viridiplantae; phylum Streptophyta; class Magnoliopsida; order Ericales; family Ericaceae; genus Vaccinium; species Vaccinium myrtillus. The sequence continues at coordinate 149,853 of JADGMU010001070.1, read as the reverse complement.
TTTTTTACCACAATCAATGAAATATGATGTGAACAAGTATTTTACCATGATTCAATGTAACAAGTATTAATTTTCAACGTCATTGAAACTTTTTTGTACCATGATAATTTGGTAGAGGTTGAGGCGTATGTTTTTACCATGATCAAAGTTGTTAAACCAAGGTAACCAGTTGTCTCAATTTACCATAAACATTGATATACTTTTTTTAACATGTATTTGACCATGATTCAATTTTGCAAGCCTTTTAATTTAATTTTACTATGTTCATTGTATTGTGTCTGATTTTTACCACGTTTTTTTTTATCTCCATTCATTTTTTACCATAATGACTGAATATTATGTGAACATGATTTTACCATATTTATTTTTAATTTACCATGACTACGTGAACATGTTTTTACCATGACTACGTGAACATGTTTTTACCATGACTACTTTTTTTACCTAAAATTCGGTGCTCGCAGGACTTAAATTCGAAAACAACATCATCCCCTAATTTGGAATCTCCACAATTTCAAAAATTCCTTGATTTTAGGTAAGTGAATCATACACCATTTCAAAACTTCCTTAATTTAAGCAAGATAATGAAGGAAAATTTGAAAAATAATTGGATGACATGCATTTCAAATTTTTGACAATCCCCAAAAAGAAGGAAGTAACTGCCATGCATTTCAAATTCCCTAGGAATTTCGGAAGTCCCTATTTTTTTGCAAGCCTTTTAATTTAATTTTACCAGGTTCATTGTATTGTGTCTGATTTTTACCACATTTTTTTTATCTCCATTCATTTTTTGACCATAATGACTGAATATTGTGTGAACATGATTTTTACCATATTTATTTTTAATTTACCATGACTATGTGAACATGATTTGAACGTTTGAATTTTTTGGGGACCACACTTGCCTAAATTCATCCCTAATGGCTACCAGAATTTGAACGTTTGAATTTTTTGAAATTTCTTGATTTTAGGTCATTCACCGTGCATTGATTTTGGAAAGTAGGATGAAAAGAAAATTTTCGTAACTAACAGTATTTCAAAAATTCATTATTCCCTAAAAAGAAGGAACTAGATTTTAGGAAGTCCTTATTTCATACATATATACATATATATGAAGAAAGGGTAATTATGACAAATCAAATTACAAGAGGATGAAAACATAACCCCGTAAAAATAGGAGAATGAAAACGTACGTGATATCCAAAATTTGGATGAATATTTAATTACCTCAAAAACGTTTATTTTGTAAAATTTGTGCAAGTGTGTATGCTAAGAATATTAATAGAGTTTCTTTAGTTTTGAGCGTGGGCATGTTGAATTAATCTTTTGCCCAAGGAAACGAAAGTCAAGGCAGTGGAGTTTTAGTGTGACCGGCTCCTCTCCAATTATCAAAAAGATTGGAGGATCCTCCAAGGCCTCAATTCTATTTGTAATGGTCACACCTAGCTATTTATTAGTTTGATTGGTCAAGATTTGAAGCTTTAACTGAACTCAGAATTCCAGTTTTACCTTTAAATTGTTTTGTCCCTTTTTCCTCTTCTCAAATGATATCTATTTTCTCTGGTGACGTAGAAAACCAAATCCATTATGTATGGAAGTAGGCTTCTTGTGCTGCTAGATATAAAGTTTGAAAGAAAAAAAATTACTTTATAAAGCAATGTGATGTCCAAGATGTTCATAAAAATTCTATTGGAAAAGGTAAAACTCTTAACGTTATTTGTGGTTGCCAAACGAGAAATTATGTTTATTTAGCATCAAACCTAATCATAAGTGCGTTAGTTCTTTCAAATTTTACCATTGGAGTTCATGGTGGCCAATTGTCACACATTTGAATAGGATTGGAAGATCCTTCAATTCTTTAGGGATTAGAGAGGAGCCCAACTCGAGGTTATGCACCACAAAGAGATTGAGTCTCGAACATCCGACTTGTGAGGGTACAATTTTTTATTAACATTATGTGTTTGCGTAGTACATATCGAGCCAGAATTTTAATCTAGCAGCGATTATTATTACGTATTCGACAATAATAGTAGAAAGATGATGTCCAATTAATGAAAAGTTATAATACGATCTCTTTACTACATGCACAAAGTTTATCATAAGCACGTAAAGTACCAGCAAAAGGATACTCCATCTGTCCCTTTTTAAGTGATACGTTTGGGAAACGTGTTTTTTTGTGGACTGTAAAAAATGTACTTCCGTAGAACGTTTTTAATTTTTTTGTTGGAAAATATGTTTACTTTTTGTGATAAAACCGAAAATATGAAAGCAATAAAATCGGAATGCAAAACCTGAAAATTGATGAAATGAAATGATGATCAAGGCGAGTGTATAACACTCTATACTTAAGACAGATTCGCCCCCGCTACGGTGCTTACGGTTTGCGTGGACGTCTATCTCCCAGCACTACTTGATCTTCACCGAACGGAAGTAGTACTCCAATCTGTTCGGTAGGCGAACCAAACTTGTGTCTGTACTCCCTCCAATGAAAAGACTCTCAATGAAAGTGTAGAAAAATTAACAACTTGCCAAAATGAAAGAAGATGCCATATATATAGGCAAACTGGTGACTCTACGAATAGTCACAGGGTAAAGAGACACATCTGTTCACGAAAGGACGCGTCTGTCCATAGCGAACAGGTGCCACTAAGAAGACACAACTCTATATCAATTCAATTTTCATTCACACTTTAAATAAAATATTATATTCAAAATATTTTTTCCAACAATCCCCCACATGAATGAAATTGACTTAATAACAAATGCAAAAACAATGCATACAACAAAGATAGTACATGTGGAAATTTCCTGCATGGGGTTAGGTAGCTTTTGGCTTTGAACCTCGCCTTGTGAATAACTATCGGACTTACTAGCTAACCAGTGAACACGATGTCTTGAACTGTTCAGCCGTTTGTGTAAGCCAAGGCAATAGTCAACATACAGAATCTTCCCGAACACAGGGGGTTCTTACGGTTGTGCCCATTTTGGCCCTGGAACACGCGACTGGTTTCAGAGAGTGTTTTTTTTAAAGAATTCAGCCTTAAAATTCTCATAGAAGTGGCCCACTTCACACTCACATAGGTGATCTCTTATTAAGAGTGTCCCGCTATACCCCACTTGGATTTACCCAAGGTATAAGAATCATTAAAAGTTAAACTTAACCTAAATCGCTGCAGGCATCACTGTTTCACCATAGGAATGAGTTGGAGAGAGATATCTCCTCAGTGATACTCCTAAGTCTCATATAACTCGGTTGTCCTGTTGAACCTAGATCTTGGGATCTCCAGTCAACTAGGTTGGGTTGCCGTTAAAGAGACTTTTAATTAGTAGGCTTTAAACCCATTCCCCTCGATGATCATTTGTTCTATGGTCAAAACCATTTGGTTAACGGATCCGTATTTCATTTTCGACCTTAAATGGTGCTAATTTCAATTGAGAACAAAGTGTTGTATGGTATTGTGTAGGCAAATATCACGTCAGGACTTACCATACTATCCCGTGCCTTTCTAACGTTGAGTGTCAAACTTACGAACACCAATCAAAGAATAATCTACAAATTTTTGGCACAAAATTAAATTACTCGTATGAGTAATTTTCAAAAAAAAAAAAAAATCACGTATGAGTTGCTTGCAAACATCGAGTTATTTGAAAATAAGCGCATTCCCCCACAATTATGTGATAATCTAGAATATTCACATAATCACCTATAGTTTGACATGATTGTTTTAAGTCCGGACAGGTATCATTGTCACAACTATTAACTCATACTTGTATTTTACTAAAAAATACTTGTGACCACCAAAAAATGTTACTACATTTATTTCGATAATTCATTCTTTAGCAAAAACAAATGTTTAACGGTACAAATCTACAATGTCGAGACTTACCGTTCTTCGTGGCCCTCTATGCATTTCCAACTACCGATGGCCATTGTATTATAAATCCTGGCACAGAATTGAACCACATTGGAACATCCTCTAAGAGATGGCTTAGCCACTTTGCTTACTAGTTTTTGTCTAATGCAATGAGTTGATCAGGCTCCATTGTAGACATTGTTATACGCGTTTGAGGATTTCCGAATTAATGTTGCACTCCAAATGTAAAATTAAATCCACCCTTGGATTTGCAAACTTTAAATTAGATACTCATATCACAATACTTTGTTCATCAAGTATAGTTCGACGTCTCCTAAGTGCAATAAACAACTTAATTATATGAAAATTATACATATTGCTTCCCCCACAATTCTGAAATCAATTCAGAATTTAGGAAATTAACGTCCATAGGTTATGACAAGTCTCAGACTATGTCAAAACTCTCTTTTCATCTCGTGTGTTTCAATACACATCTGTAAGAAACAACCCCCACATTGAGTAACTCACCCAATATCGAGTAACACTTTACTCAACTTCCACGATTTTCCACTCAAAAAATTGCCACGACTTTATATTAAATGCAATATGCATTCTAAAGTACTCTTTCATGCTTATTAGATACTCTCCATAACATAAAAATCGATTACACTTTATTAAAAAATATCTTATGGGGCGTAGTTGTTTGACAACTACAAAATATCCGAGAAGATTATAGAGATATAAATATTTTAAATCTTAGTATCACATCAAACATAGCAGGCCCATCTGCTATGTTTATCGAAACATGAATTTGCATGTTTTATATTTCCAATCGATTTGGCTCAAACAGATTAGAGACACCACTATTTTGGCCCAAGGGACACGCACTGTTTGAAACGGTGCTGAACGAAATGGGCAACCACTAATTGAATTGGTTCTAAAGTGAATCAACACGTTGGAATGCTTAAAGCAATTACTCCCTTGTGCTTATAAACCAATTCACAAGATCCAAGTTCAAAGAAAACTTCTACAAGGAATTAATTAGCTATTAAAATAGTTTAAACCCAACAACTGACAATCGCGTCCCCAACGGTCACACTTCTTGGTTTAAACTTAAGGGGCACATCCCTTACTTCGAACCTAAGGGTCACATCAAGAGATGCAAACTCAATGGTCACACTTTTTGATTTAACTCCAAGGGTCATATATCTTTGTCTATAAAACATTGTGACATTCCAGAGAGTTACACCATTTCAAACCTTTTTTTTTTTCCCTTTTTTTTTCTTCCAGTAAACACATCATATTCAATCTATCAATTAAACAAATTCAGCCACGAAAATTGCATGAAAATAATTTGAATTGAACAAGATGGCAATGAACACTTTAATTTGGTATAAAAAAATTAAAAAATTATATGACGAGTATGTTTTTTAGGGGTTTGAAATTGCATGTATTCCGATAGGGATCATTTAAAAAAGGGACGGAGGGAGTATTTATTTATGTAATTTATTGCTTAGTGAAAACATATAGTGGTGGCAGCAGCATAAAAATTTCTACTACACTTAAAAGCATTTTTTTTTTAATCGATGCAATGGCTGCCGCAACTGTTAGCCACTCCAGATTCCATCCTTGTGTTTGTGAATAAGGACGTGTTTGTAAATTATATTAATTCGAAGGAAAATAAGGACGTGTTTGTAAATTATATTAATTCGAAGGAAAATAAGGACGTGGACGAGGCATCCGTCAGGTGCTACCCATAGTTAGAAAACAAAACAAGGGCATAATTTCATCCTTGTGTTTGTAAATTATATCAAGGGTGTTGATTTTGGGGCTCCCTTTTTTGATGCAGACACTCCAATATTTAATTAAGTTACAAAACTACCCTTTTTAAGATATAAAAATTACTGGAGGCACTCCGCCCCCAATTTATCTCCTCCTTTACTAAGGCACTCCAAACGGAAACATGAACTAAAAACCAAATATAAACATTAGGTTCTAAACATTAACATTAATATTAAGTTCCAAATATTAAACATTCACAACATAAAATTAGATTCTAAACATTAAACATGCATCTATGCCAGATTGCTTAACGCCACTTTGAAAAAAAAAAAAAAAAAAACATTGCTAGAATTCTCCAAAATAAACAGCACACAATTGAAAAGTTGATACTGCAAAATCTTTATAACGGCTGCGACACAAGATCTTTATATTTTCGTACTCATTGTCTACCATTTTTCCCTCAAAATCTTCATAAGTGCCGCAAATTTACATTTTAAAATTCATAGTGAGACAAACAAAGCACATCACCAAAGTTAGATAACTTTTGAGAGGAAAAGTAACAGAATTCTCAAGAGACTTTACATGGACAAACGGATGGTTTTACAATCATAGGCCGAAAACCACTTGTCCAGGTCCTGGTGCAGAACATGGAGACAATAACATAAAGACTCTACCAAGGAAACACAATTCAGTGATGTGCAGTAAAAGGAGTTGAGCAACTATCTGTTTTTTTTTTATATATAATAAAAAACTATTTGTTTTTTTTTTTTGGAGTGCCTGAAGTAAAGGAGAAAAGTAAAGTTTTTTTGGAGTGCCTGAAGTAAATCATGGAACTTACAAAAGGGTAATTTTGGAAAACTATTGTAGCTTGGAGCCCCTGTATCAAAATTGGGAGTGCGAATATCAATTCCCTTATATTAATTCGAAGGAAAATAAGGACGTGGACGAGGCATCTGTCAAGGCGTCTAGTTCTACCCACAGTTAGAAAACAAAACAAGGGCATAATTTCACTGGCAGGTTTGAGAAGTTTGGAAGGGATCGACCCGGTAAACAAGGGTATAATTTCTAACTTGTCAAGATTTGAGATGAATGAGGAGTTTTACGCAGCTATGAAGTTAGAGGACTTGGGAACAGATCCAGAAAAGAAGGGTATACTTTCTAACTTGTTGAATTTTGAGAGTTATAAAGAGTTTTACAAGGGGGTAACTACAAGCCTCCTACATGATAGATCAATCTTAATTGCTGCTATGGCCAACTATCTTAAATTTGAATCAATTCCTTGCTAGGAGCAATTTAACGTCCCGGATTTTTTTTTCCATGATCCGGTTGAGGATGGATGCAAGCATTGCCACTCCAAACGAAGTCAAAACAGGGTTGCTGAATGGCGTAATTGTCCTTGCATGGAGGTATTGAGGGTGAAAGGAGAGCCTCGGCATATTATTCGCCCGAATCCTTCATATCTTTAATTATGAGGAATAGGAGAAGCATGAAGATTAGTGACGATGATTCTACTCCTCCTTGCTGTGAATGTTCATGCTTCTCAAATTGCCATTCCTCGCCGTTAAAAAGATGAATGATTCCGGCGAAAAAGCTGCCAAGGCTGAAGGCTCTCATTCCCAATACCTCCATGCAAGGTCAATTTTGTTATTCAACGATCCTGTTTCCACTTTGCTTGGAACGGCAATTCTAGCGGCCCAATTGCATCCATCATCAGCCGGATCATGGAAAACCATCCGGGATGTTCTAATCTTCCTACCAAGGTATTGATTCACTTGATTTCGATCTTACAGGATTATCCTCTTCCTTTGAGCTAGAGGATTTTTTGTTCTCTACAACGAATCCCTCCTAGATTGCTTTTCAAGATTTTGATCACTGGTCTAGGATGCTTCCTAATCTCAAGACTACGGGCTAATATCGTCTGCTAATTAGTAAGTTGTAGCGAATTTCATAATAATGGATTATACCATTTTGACACTTGATTGGGTGGTCTCGACTTGAACTGATCCTTTAATTAATGACTCGTCAATGCTATATTTTTCCCCTGTAATTCGCAAATCATAGTTCGTATTTGTGTACGTGGGCTAAAGAGCGTAATTTATGATATGAAATAAATTAAAATCAAAAAGTGGTTGAGCTTGATTATGATGTTTTTGTTTTAATCTAATCCCATACATGTTTGTTGGGTTATTTTTGCTGCACTTTAGTTTTATCGTATTTCTACTGCACTTGAGGGCCACACATTTGTTGAAGTTCTTGGTGGCCTATTCAAGCTGTGGTGGAGTGGATCCTTGTAATTACAACATACGTACCACAGAGACGGACATGATGCTGCTCCACTGCACCCAATTAACATGGTTACCATTTGTTTTTGATAACACATGATTAACATTCCCACGTCTTCATCTCAGGCTTTAGCCTTACCAGATGGAGCATATTTTTAGACCCCGACCTCCGCAATATCATATTTTTCTTTTTCCGCTGGACTATGGGCACACAATTTAGTATACACTAAGTTTATAGTGAATTGGGATCGGTCCGTGTCAGGATTCCATACTAATGATCCGAGTTGTTTAATTCGTTTAATTTTTTTTAAAAGGTTGTTGTACAAAATTAGCTCAATTGGATATCGGTAAAGATTTCATCGATTTTGCCATTATTAATTAAGGGAAGAAAAATCATGTGAATTGATCAAGTATATTTTTCAATAACCAAATGAGCTAAATTTTTCAAGAACATCTAAAAATATGTTTTAAACAAATTTAATTGCTCCGGTCATTTTTGTGAGATCTCAAAATAAGACCCATACAATACAATTTAAATTTGGTGTATATTCTTTCTTTTGGTAAATAAATTTGGTGTACATTCGAGCCAATAGATTTCTTTTTTTTGTTTTTGCCTACTCTGTATTCGTTAGTCCCCCGTCCAAGTTCGCTTCATATTTATGGTGCCGTTATACAAAGGGTACCGACCCCCTTTGTACATACCATGTACAAACGGCAGCGGGGACCCCGTTATGGGTCTCAAACGATCAATTCGAACCGTTCATCCATCTCAAAATCAAATTCCGATTGGGCTTTTGCAAGAATCGATGCAATCGGACAGCCGTATAAGCTCGATCCGAAATCATCCCATTCATTTTTCATTCAATGGAATGGGAGTGATTTTGGATCGAGCTCATAGAGCCGTCCGATTAAATTGATTTCCACACGATCCCACTCGGAATTTGATTTTTAAATGAATGTACGGTTTGGATTGATCATTTGGGACCCACAACGAGATTTCCGACTCTGATCTGTACATGGTCGGTACCACTGGTCCGTACCTGTAGAACTTTTCTTTATCGTGTGTTGTTTAGAAGGAGCCTTTTTGATCCTTTGCTTGCTTTTTAGAAGTCTTCGGTTTGACTAGTAACATTGTTTTGCCGCGAGCCCTTTCTAGAAGGGGTTCACGTTTTTTTTTTTTTTTTTTGCCCGTTCAGGGGGTTCACCTCCAATAATGAAGATTAATCATTTATATTTAATACAATGGAAATTCTACTAGTTGGTGATCGTAGAATTTATATAATATTTCTACAAGGGGTCATAATGTGTTGTCTTCCAAAACTCGGCGGGAAGATAAAAAATGAGCACTGCTACGTACACAGAAAGGGTACCCAGAGTTGACTCTAAAAAATACTTTCTCCGTTTTTAAAAGGACAGTGCTACCCGTACAGAACGGGGAGCACAGAAAATGTACCGATCGAGTTCGGGGACCCACTTTTGGGTCCCACACGAGTGATCCGAAATTTTTTGATTCAAACAGTGAGACTTTGGTTCGAGTACTTCCAACCGTCCGATTGAGCTGAAATTTTGTGGGGTCCCTCGGAAAAATGTTTTAAGAACAATGAACGGTTCGGATCACTCGTGTGGGACCCAAAAGTGGGTCCCCGAACGCGATTGGAACATTTTCGGTCCCATTTTTTCTGTACCCGTATCTTTATCCGTTTTTAAAAAGAGTAGTGTATTCTATTTTGGGTTATTCCTAAATAAGTGTGATATTTTAAAGTTAGTGTGTAAAAATTGGTAAATTTCCTATTTTGTTTTTAAAAGTAGATTAATTTTGGAAAAGTTAGTGGGTAAAGTTGATGTCTCCATCAAGAACAATAAGGGAAAATGAATGTAAAAGTTGATGTGAAAAATGTAAAGATTTAATGAGTTGAAATTACGAAACTACACAATTAAAAGGAACGGAGGGAGTACGACAAATTTCTCGTTTATTAACTATTGTATGAAAAAATGCAGAAACTTCTTACGAGGCTTTAATAATTATATACACTGACCTAACTTGTTTAATAAATTATGATTTATACTCGCGTATTTTGTCAAGTAGACATTAATGCGTCATTTTATTTTCTTTATTTATTTATTATTTACACCTATTGAGTAGTGAATAAGAGAGGAAAAAGGCCACAAAAAAAAAAGTTTTCGATGAACCTTTTAACACTTTTCAAGGCACTTTATGACTTTAACACGTTAAAAAATGTGTTAAGAAGAGATTTGCTCCTTCTTATACTTTATTAAGATTGGAAAAAGATACGCGCACCCCAAATGCACACCAGCACGGACGGTCGTCCGTGCGCATTTTTGACGGTCCGGATTTTAAATAAATTATTCACGCGAACAATTTGTTTGTTTGCGCGAACAATTTTTTTAAAATGCTGACCATTGATTCTTGAAATGGATGATCGGAATGTGCTGGTGTGCATTTGGGGTGCGCGTATGTAGTGTGCGGGTAGCAGCGTTCATTAAGATTTGCTCGGTATGAGATAGCACCGAGAAGGCAATAGGTGGGGGTCTATCTCTAATTGGGGTCATCAGCGTTGCAACATTACTCATTTAAACACAGTCTTCAATGAGAAACTCTTCAATGCTGGATTGAATATTCTATTCCATTCTTAGTACGATTGTGCCTCGAAATTAGATAATGTTTTACTCTCTCCGTCCTGGAAAATTAGGTCCTTATTTCATTTGTGGATGTCCCATAGTCCATGACGCGGGGGGCCGCCTATGTCCAATGAGGCATACCCGCGTCCAGAGCCTCGCGTGACAGCGGAGGTTCTCGTTTTTTTATCCACTCACGGCGGCGTTGGGATGACTGTACGGTGGAGGTTTTTTCATCGCCAGTTGTTGACGGCGTTAAGCCTTTTGTGATTTTCTAGTCTCTGGTTTAGCTTCCGATTGCTAGTGCTGTAATGTTTTTAGGGATTGAGCTGGGTTCCCTCTTTGGGTTCTCTTCTGCTGACTTTTGAAAGGATTCATCGTCCCGTCCCGTAGGTGTCGGGTCTGCTCCGGCAGGTGTGTCTAGGAGCCGGTGACCTGTGTTAGCCTAATGCCGTGCTTGTTTCATCTGTTAGTAGATTTGGTTTCATTCCTATTTTGATGTAATCGGTGCCGAATGGCTGTGATATGAAATTTCTTGACGTGTTTCAAAAAAAAAAAAAATAGTCCATGTCCCTCTTTGGGCTTCGAGGTCATAATTTTGGCACATTTCCCATCCTGCCCTTCACTCTTTTTGGGAAAACAGCCGCTTAGTTTCGAATGAGTCCTTCTACCTGCACATCTGTGCATGCACAGATGTGCATGCACAGATGGTGCACAGATGGGTCTCGGGGACCCACTTTTGGGTCACACACGAAAGATCCGAGCCATTTTTGAACGAAATGGGAGGATTTTGGATCGAGCACTTAGGGACGTCCGATCGACTTGATCTCCGCGTGGGCCCCTCGGAATTTGATTCTAAGATGAATGAACGGCTCGGATCTTCCGTGTGGGACCCAAAAGTGGGTCCCCGAAGCCGATCGGTACATAATTGGTGCATGCTCATCTGTGCCCCTGGAATTACCGGTTTCGAATTTGACAAAATTTTAAACAATGTTATTTTAAGGCTTAAATCTATGGAGATGATTTCCTTTTTCTAATGGAAATTAAAGTGCAGCCAGCACATTTAATGCAGACAGATTCAGAATGCAAAGGTGGGAAAAGTTTGTCACCTAAAGAACCTCACGACCAAGTACTAGTATAAAATAATGTTACGGGTAATTTTGGAAATGAAAAATCTGGACAATGTAATAATTATGTCTCAAAAAAAGTTGGATTCCTGAACATGATCCAAGTTTTTGAGACTCAGGGAGTGTGGAGCCCTCTTTCTCTGGTGGTTCTTCTTGATGGTGATCGACGACGGAGATGGAACCCTTAGTCTCAAGTTACACCTAGGCCTGCACACTTAACGCACCGTTAGCGCCGGACTGGACCATAGAGTCCAGAACGGCACTCCGACGGTCAAGTTAGAAAAGAATGGAGAAGATGAAGTGTAGATCTAGGGTTTTGAGAGGAGAGTAGCACGTACCTTTTCTAGGTGATGAAGTTTACCTTTTATAGGTGAGCCTTGGCTTGGCCTCCAAGCACAACTTTGCTCGTCACGTGACTTAACCGTTCGGTTGACGTCACGATGACGAGCCCGAAGGAATATACTGTGAGCACATGTCTCCAGTAAAATTGCTACACGTGTCATAACCGTTCGGATGACGTCACTTGTCATGATCACGGTTTGTTACGGGCACATGCCGCATTAACTGCTCTGCTGACTCAGCACCTGGTCTTTCGGCACATTTCCACGTCACAAAGTCGGTTTATGTCACCCCTCGGGTACGCCCCGAGGTCTTTTGACATTAACCCTGAAAGCTTGCTAATGAGTCAAATGTAGGCTGGATTTCGGCGTTTATCCCGAGACAGTGGAACCAAACTCCACTCTACTTCTTTTGAGCATGGTGAGTCATTCATCCGAAGAGTCCCTCAATGCCTCTCGGCGATAAACGAAGAGGTGTCTCTTTACGTAAACCAGGTGCTCGGTATATCCGGACCCCTACAGGGAGTATATGATTTCACTGCGAAATGAAGGGCGAAAATATGGACTTGAGAAAGGTGCATTGTGGAAGTCCCTTTCGGAAACATATTTGACAAACTAAAGGAGGACATATGTGTATAAAACTGTCATTTTGAGGAAGTCCGGGGCCTACTGTGCGAGGTTGCTCGGCAAGGCTTGCCATGCACCATCCGAACCGTCTAAACGTGTCTTGAATGATTCAAATTTGAGGATGAGTACCACATGGTGTTTTTGAGTATTTTACACGAGTACATAGTTTACGCGAACACAAAATATTAGTTGAACACAACCCTCTTCCTTTCATAGTATCAGATGAACAAAAATAAAACATAAATAAAAATTCAGAAGAGAAGAGAGAAATTTGGTATAGTAGGAAGCATAAATTTTGTGATCCAGAGAGATAGATTTACGTGATTTGCTAAAAAGTGTAGCTTTTGATATAAATTAAAATCTAGAAGTGGTTGAGCTTTTTGATGATGTTAATGATATAAAATAACATTCGATTAAAGCAAACAAATCAAAAGAATGCAACTAAAGACTCGATCGACTACTCACTCCCCAATTCCTAACCAAAAGCCTGAATTCCTTCAAGCACACATTCATCAGCAACTCTTGAACCCAAGGTCTTAGCAAGAACGCTCAAACCACTAAAGTGTCTATTGTTCTTTTCCCTCCAAATCCAATAAATGGAAGCAACTAAAGATAGCTTGTAAACTCCCACATAGGATCCTCTGTGCTTGTAAAGGGTCTTGCTAACGTGTGCCTAATGGGCACACCTTAAGCACACAAACAAACAAAAACAACATACACTTCAATACATCTTTTACACTTTTCGATACACTTTCATATATCCCTATACACTTTTCACACATTTAAATACACTTTTTCAACCTTAACGTGTGCCTATTAGGCACACACGTTAGCATTTTCCATTATGATATGCATATATATTATTACCGAAAAGTTCTTTGTACAACAAACTTCACAATCTTAATCATTCGAATCATAATTTATATATCCTCCCTTCACAACCTACTGGGTTATGTCCGGTCATTACCTCCAGAGCTCTTAAATTAGTCAAAGTGTGTGCAAACTGGCCGGGACATCTGGCTATATAAAAAAAAAATGTTAATGCATTCCAATCTGGATACTCATCGTTTTTTTTGATCGGCTGGATACTCATCGTTAGCGCACATTTTGCAAGTTGGTAACTTTTCTACCACCTCTGCTCACTCAATGTTTGGGAATCATTTTGTACCTATCATTTCCTCTAAATTTGGTGAGGTCGAAACACTGGGAAAAATCAATTGGACGTACGTCAAACACTTTAACTGGGTCAATCATAAATTTCTACTCCTCCTTGCTATGAATGTTCATGCTTCTCCAATTGCTATTTCTCGCAGTTAAAAATATGAATCATACCGGCGAAAAAGCTGCCAAGGCTAAAGGTTCTCGTTCCCAATACCTCCCTGCGAGGTCAATTTTGTTATTCAACGAGCCTTTTTCAACTTTGCTTGGAACGACAATTCTAGCGGCCAAATTGCATCCATCGTCAGCCGGATCATGGAAAACCATCGGGGATGTTCTATTCTTCCTACCAAGGTATTGATTCACTTGAATTCGATCTTACAGGATTGTCCTCTGTTGTGACAAAACCCGAAGTATGAGAATATAGCAAAACAACAAAGAAAACGAGACACAAGATTTACATGGTTCCCCCCCAAGCACGAAGCTCTAGAGGTACGTCCACGGGCGAAGAGCAAGAGAGGATTCACTATGAACGTGGAGAAATACACAGAGCCGGCTATACCCGTAACTCTCAGTTGAAGCACCCAACAGATATCTAGGGACAAAGTCTTGAGAATACAAAAGAGACACACAAAACCCTAATATCCAATCCCATGAACTAAAGACTATCAATGGAACGACCAAGAAACCCTAACACACTACGGGAAACCCCATAGGGGCTCCCTCAAAGGGATTCACTCAAGAAGTCCAAAGCTCTAGGAGGCCACAAGACTCCTATTTATAAGAACAAGAAATCCTAAACGCAATAAGAAATCCTAAACACAATAGGAAATTTCCAAAAGAGGAAATTCAAGGCACAATTCCAACAATTCTCCACCTTGACTTGAATTCCATTGAACTCAACACCATAGAGCAATCCTCTCGCAACACCACTCTTCTCCAAACACCCCTCGCGGAGCAGCCCAGCACGGGTTATCGCCAACGGCACCAACGAGCAAGGCTCAAGCACGACTGTTTGACCTTGCAAACGCGACTCAGGAAACCTAGCCGCACATGCCTCCAAAGTGAGCCTCCATCTTCAAACGGGCACCAACCACCCAATGCATCCCTCAAGGATATAAACGAAGATTCGCTCAAGCTCCACCTAGAGCAAAACACCAAACTCCACCACGGAGTTAATGGACCAACCGAGTAACCATCTTCAAACGGGCATCGTCCACCCAACACATCCATTAATGATGCAATAGAAGACTTACTCAAACTCCCCACGGAGCTAATAACCCAAACGAGCAACAATCTTCAAACGGGTACCGTCCACCCAACGCATCCATTACTAATGCAACAGAAGACTTGCTCAAGCTCCCCACGGAGCAAATATGCGAAACCCGCATACGCCAAATAGTTGAATCGGATCCAAATCTCCACGGCGATACCCAACATGAAGCACTACATAGCAGCCTCCACAACAGTATCCAAAAGGAGCATAAACAAAATAATCCGATTTAACTCATCAAAATAGTCTTTAATGGGCATACCTCCTTCATACGAAACGCATAAAGGCGCTGCTTCAAATCCAAAATTCTCCCTAACCTCTTGAAGAACATCATTAGCACTTTCTCCAACAAAAACTTGAATAATCCTTGTTGAACAGGAAAAACACGCAACTCCACAAACCATACGCTAGTGCTGCGGCTTTACCCAACAAATTTCTCAAACTTCGAAACGAGTCGTCATTAAGACGCACCAATGCACAACCTACGCAGCGAAAAAACAAAAGCCTCGGATTGAACCCGCAGCTCTGATACCAGTTTGTTATGACAAAACCCGAAGTATGAGAATATAGCAAAACAACAAAGAAAACGAGACACAAGATTTACGTGGTTCCCCCCCAAGCATGAAGCTCTAGAGGTACGTCCACGGACGAAGAGCAAGAGAGGATTCACTATGAACGTGGAGAAATACACAGAGCCGACTATACCCGTAACTCTCAGTTGAAGCACCCAATAGATATCTAGGGACAGAGTCTCAAGAATACAAAAGAGACACACAAAACCCTAATATCCAATCCCATGAACTAAAGACTATCAATGGAACGACCAAGAAACCCCATAGGGGCTCCTCAAAGGGATTCACTCAAGAAGTCCAAAGCTCTAGGAGGCCACAAGGCTCCTATTTATAAGAACAAGAAATCCTAAACGCAATAAGAAATCCTAAACACAATAGGAAATTTCCAAAAGAGGAAATTCAAGGCACAATTCCAACATCCTCCTCCCTTGAGCTGGAGGATTTTTTGTTCTCTGCAACGAATCCCTCCTTGATTGCTTTCCAAGATTTTGATCACTGGTCTAGGATGCTTCCTGATCTCAAGACTACGGGCAAGCTATTTGTTTTTCTTGATCACTGTTTTTCTTTAAAGCGCAAAAATCGTCCACTAATTAATAAGTTGTAACAAATTTCATAATAATGGATAATACCATTTTGACACTTGATTGGGTGGTCTCGACTTGAACTAATCATTTAATTAATGACTCGTCAATGCTATATTTCTCCCCTGTAATTCGCAAATTATAGTTCTTATTTGTGTACGTGGGCTAAAGAGCGTAGTTTATAATATGAAATAAATTAAAATCTAAAAGTGGTTGAGCTTTATGATGATGTTTTTAATTGTTTTAATCTATTCTCATATATGGTTGTTGGGTTATTTTTGGTGCAGTTTTTTTTTTCTTTTTTCGGTATTTTTTCTGCAATTGAGGGCCACACATTTGTTGAAGTTCTTGGTGGCCTATTCAAGCTGTGGTGGAGTGGATCCTTGTAATTACCACCTACCAGAGAGAAGGACATGATGCAGCTCAGCTGCACCCTGTTAACATGGTTAACATTTGTTTTTGATAACACATGGTTAACATTCACACGTCTTCATGTCAGGCTTAGCCTTACCAGATGGAGCATACTTTTTAGACCCGGCCTCTTCCGTGTCATATTTTCTTTTTCCGACGGACCATGGGCACACAATTTAGTATGCACTAAATTCATAGTGAATTGGGATTGATCCGTGTCAGGACTCCATACTAATGATTCGAGTTGTTTAATTGGTTTAATTTTTTTAAAAGATTGTTATATAAAATCAGCTCAATAAGATAATGGTAAAGATTTCATCGATTCCGCCATTATTTTTTTTTGCCGGCTCAGGGGGGTTCACCTCCAATAATGAAGATGAACCATTTATATTTAATAATACAGTGGAAATTGTACTAGTTGGTCATAGTAGAATATATAATATTTCTAGAAGGGGGTCATAATATGTGTCGTTTTCCAAAAGCAGGCGGGAAGATAAAAAATAATTCTCCCTCGTTCCTTAAAATAAACGGATTCCTTTTTGAAAAGATAATTGTTAATGTTAAACAAACTAGTGGAGGGCATGTGTGAATAAAACTGTCATTTTGAGGAGTGCGTGGGGGCTTGGCATGCCTTGCCAGACACCCTCCGAACCGTCTAAATGTTTTTTGGACGGTCCAAATTGAGGATAAGTACCATAGGTGTTTTAAGTATTTTACACAGGTACATAATTTACATGAACACAAAAATGTTACTCCTACTTATCTAGTGAAAACAGTTAAAACACGTAAAGAGGAATCAAAAGAACGAATAGATTAAAGCATTATAAATAAAAAATAAAAAAAATAGATTAAAGCATTACGTGAATAAAAGCTGCAATTTCAAGTGTCCAACTGACAGGTCAAAAGCCTATTTAAAAAGGTCTTCATTCGACAAGGACATGGTATAACAGTCAATTATAAAAATAGGACGCAAACTAATTTTTTAATGCCAAGAGGACAAATCACTTACACATTCCAAAAATACCCCCGCTAACCCATGAAAGTGCTTAAACCCCCAAACCCAATGAAAGTGCTTAAACTTAAGGCCTATGGTACACTATGAAAGTGCCTAAAATCCTAGGGTACTCTATGAAAATGCTTAAACCACTAAAACCCTATAATTGAAAAGTGCACCCTAAGTGCCTAAACCCAAAATGCCTAAACCCATCATACCCTACCCTAAAGAGCCTAAACCCCCTAAAATTGAATCTCAATATTAAACCCACCCTCAAAATTGAAGAGAGAGAAATTAATTTTGTCCCACCCATTAAACTTGTCCCACGCGTGAGAGAGAGAGAGAGAGAGAGAGAGGGGGGGGGGACCCGACTGTCTAACAAGCATTAAAAGTTCTGTGCTCACCTGCGGGAAAAGTGACCTGCGGGAAAGTGACGCGTCAGTGTCCCTTTGGAGCGAAACTGGAGTTTGTAATTATTTTTTTTTATCATTAAAGGTATTTTTATTTAGTGTTGTCCTTGAGTTCTCAAATATTTTCTATCAATGTATTGAAAGACTTAAAATAAGTTAAGCTGGACTAAACACCCTTTAAAACTTCAAATTTGTCCTTTTGGACAATTGTATTGGTAATGAAATTACATTTTGTCATCATACTTGGACTTTAACTCCACTATCTCCATCCATGACAATGCTCTTCATAATGCATTTACAAATCCTACACGACTAAAGAAATAAAAGGATGAAACTTTTACCATTGTGAATTCGATTGTTATTACCATTTCTAAATCTCATTATAGATCAACAAGAATGGATACTACTTATAGGTTTGAGGGGTAATTTGGTCTTTCTACGCACCTTGATAAGCTAATTGTAGGGTTAAGGGTGTTGCTAGCTGAGGCCCTTACGGCCCGTTTGGATGTCGTATTAGTTTTGGGAGAATAAAATAATAGTAAGAGTGGATTAAATAAGAAGGTGACCCACATTGATGTGACATATAAGAAGAGAGATTAAATAGACCATAATTTGTATGAAGGATTAAAAAAGGGAGACAAGGAGGGTAGATAATGTAAAAATTTGTCAAAAAACTATTTTATCATCGGTAATGCATAGGATTATTAGATTATGCATTTAAATAATTATATATATAATGAAAATCATTAATTTGATATACTTTTCAACAATAAAATTATAACACTTCATTGTAATATTATTTTACAAAATAAAAATATAAAAATTAATATTAATTTTCTTTATGTTATAGCCCCTACTATGAAACAAAGATTCCGACTTTGAAAAAATATGAAACATAGTTCTACATGAGTCCTTTTTAAGATGACATTAGGAGAAGTAATCCGTAAGGGAAACCATAACGTTAACTAATTTCCGGGCTAAGTGTAATAGTAATCACATGACAATCGAAACCATTGTTTCAATTCCCCCTACTATCTTTCGTATTTTTTGTGTGAATCATTAATTGGGTAATTGATTTTCATACCCCAAAAATAAAAGACCAAAAAAAGGGTGTAGATATCATTTTGGGGTGTGTAGAAATAACGTCTCATTAATTGTTAGTATTAATTTTACAAAAAAATAATTTATTGTTTCGATCAGTCGAATAAAAGTGAGGACAGGAAGGCAAAATGAGGTGGGATAAACCGGCTCATCAGGGGGAGAACTCGTCATGGGCGAAAATGGAGCAACCAAACCATGCGTATAGAGTGAGACCATGACTAAATAGCCATACCCATTGTCCCAATCAATCCCTCCCATATACAGCAGCCAAAACTCTTGGAGGAGGATCCCCACCCTCTCTCCCTTATCCCCCTTCCTCCCTTGTCTCCTCTCTTATCCCTCAAACAAATAGGCACCAAGCGTTGAAAAAAATTTGGGTACCTGGTGGTACTATGTGGCCGAGCTTACGTGATACTCGAACATTGCATCTGGACTATCCAAAAGTGCATTGGACGATATAGATCGAAACCCTCTCTCCTCCTCCTCCTCTCTCTCTCTCTCCCCATTCTCTCTCTAAATCCGGACCGTCCAAAACAGAAATGGACAACCGAATGTGCGCACACAAAAACCACGCGGTACCTGCTCTGCACTGAAAACTCGTTCCTAAGCGTTCGATGGAGATGCCCAATTTTGCTATTTGGCACGAAGACAAAACCGAAGGGGAGACCGAATGACCTGGCAAACATGGGGCCCTCCAACTTTGAACCCATTTCAAACTTTCGGGACAAACCATTTCAAAATTTCGGGAGAACAGACCAAAAAAAGAAAATGACCAAATTTATCTCCATCGTTCTACAGGGAGGAGAGAGAGACTGCAACGAAGGGAGGCAAACAGACATCGAAGAAGAAGCGCGACCAGCCACCACCGCTACTGCACCGGCGACAAGCTTCGAACCACAGAGGGAGAGAGAGAGGATCAATTAGCTTCGAAGCAGAGACGCAGTCGAGAGATTGGGGATTTCAAACCAGATCGACGACCTCAAACACTCTAAAAAACGAGCTTTGAACTGCAACCAAGGTCTCTCTTCTCACGCTTCTGTAGTATTTGATTTCGTATTTCGTATAGCTTGTTCAAACAACAAAAGTTAGGGTTCCAATTTCTGGGGAAAAAATTACACAACCCTGTAACCCAATTTAGGTTATCTCAAATTGAGGATTTTTCAATTACGGGGCTATTTTTGAATTAGGTTTTTTTTTTTCACAACCCCCTAATTGAAAAACCCCAATGAGCAATCTGTGCTTGTGGCTGATGAAATCAAAAGTAAAAAAAAGTTCATTTTCAACAGCTCACGAAACTAGTTTACTTTTCAGTTCATTATTGCAAATTTGGTGACACATGTTTTGCTTTCATAGGAATGATGGCTGTGACTCTTGGCTCGTCACAAATCAAAACCCAGAGTGTACATTGGGTGTATGAAATCTGGACCTGTTTTGTCTCAAAATTTGGAGAGGAAGGCAACAAATGCTTCAGACATGAAACTGAGCAGATTTATGCTATCTCAAAAGATTTGACCCCATACATCTCAATTAAGTTTGTATTAAGAGCCTCCTTTACGGAGTAATGCAGCTATAATTGGTTGGAGAGTAAGCTCAAAAAAACATCTACAACCAGAATATCAATAGTCATCTTACAGGACCGTTTAGTTTTGCTTCAAAAAATCCTTCAGAATCAGAAGCAACAAAACAAGTACAGAGACAAATACGGGCCAAAATACTATAAACCCATTTCAGTACAATACAAATCAGGTGGCATGTTATATCATAAGCAAAAAAAATTCTATCCACAACAATAAACAAACCTAGGTTCCAGAGGAGTTGGTGGTGGTGGTGGTGGCTCCGATTGTGGAGGATCGGATCGGTGGTTTGGGATGAGTGGTAAAGAGAGCGGGGTGGCCGGCGCCGGCGCTGGCGGTTGTACAGTGTTGGTGGTGGTGGTCGTCATATGGCGATGGTGGTGGCACTGATGGTGGCGTGTTGGCGGTTTGGGCGGGGAAGTTATTGAATCAATTGATACAAAGCAGGGGTAGGGAGAGAGAGTTGGTGGAACCCAAATTTTGGCCGCGCATTTTGTCCCGAAAGTTTGAAATGGGTTCAAAGTTGGAGGGCCCCATGTTTGCCAGGTCATTCGGTCTCCCCTTCGGTTTTGTCTTCGTGCCAAATAGCAAAATTGGGAGATGCCTTTCAACTGGATCTGCCACCCTGGCATTATCCAGGTAAAACAGTTGACTTTTATACAGTATATATAGTGATTCGAGTGAATACCACTGATCCCCTTCTAGAGAGGGGTCCCTTCAAAATACCCCCTTCCGAAATGGAGAGAGTGAGAGACGGGTATGGGATGCTCTAACTAAACGTAAATTTGGTCAAATTAAGGGCGATTGGAGTTGATAACGCTCGAGGCTGAACCCCTTCTAGAAAGGGTTCGCGGGTAAACAATTCTCAAACCAAAATCAAGGAAGGGGACCAAAAAGACTCTTCCCTGAACATACCATATAAGTTCTACTACACGGAAAACCCCAATCAGAAATAAGCTAATCAAACTTCTTCAGAAAGAATCAAGAAAAATGAAACGAACAAATTCCGAAAAAAAATAGCAGGGGACAGGAGAGCCGTCCGGTGGTGTGAATACCTGTCCGGTGGCTGTCCAGCAATCCCTAGCGAAGACCGTTCACCTTCGACGCCGTTGACCTCTATTTCCCCTCCAATATGAAAATGGCGGAAACACTATGCGGCGTGCCGGAGGATACTGCGCTGCATCAGAATTTAGACGACTCTATGGCCCCCTATAGAAAACGCGAAAAGCCCGACTCTGAGATCAGCTCTGACGTGAGGTCGACGAAAAGATTTAAGGACCAAGCGATACTCGATATCTCAAAGCCCCCAGCCCGTTTGAGGGGCGTACGGAAGATGCCTTGGGGGAGGTACGCCGCCGTGATCCGAAAGCCCGGCAGGAAGAGACGCGTGTGCCTCGGGACTTTCGACACAGAGGAGGAGGCAGCGAGGGCGTACGACGCCGCTGCGAGAGAGCTCAGCGGTGCCAAGGCCAAGCTTAATTTTCCACTGGTGGAGGAGAAGAATAAAAATTCAGAGATCAAGAATGAGAATTGCAATCAGGGTCTCGGTCTTAATTTTCCACGGGTGGGGGAGGAAAAGGGAAGCGGATCCACTGTCACGAGTTCCCTGTTTGTCCCTAAATCCGTGTTCCAACCCCTTCTCCCATCCGTCCGAACTCTTTATCCGTACTATCCACAGAGTAGATTGCATCTCGCCCCATACACATCTGAGCCAAGCATGTTCACCTGGGAATCTGGGTTGTCGATTACTCGAGTGGACGGCTCAGATGGACGGGACACGGAGTTGGGACAGGTTGTTCGGGACAACAGATCCACCGAGGAAAATAATAAAAATCTAGATATCGACGATTTGAGTTTGAGTCTTAATTTTCCACTGGTGGAGGAGAAGAATAAAAATCCAGACATCAAGAAGGGGAATAGCAATCAAAATCTGAGTCTTAATTTTCCATTTGTGGAGGAGGAGAAAAATCTAGATATCAAGAATGGGGATGACAATTTGAGTCTGAGTCTTAATTTTCCACCGATGGAGGAGAAGAATAAAAATCCAGATATCAAGAAGGGGGATTGCAATCAGAGTCAGAGTCTTAATTTTCTTAATTTTCCACTGGTGGAGGAGAAAAATCCAGAGAATGGGGATTGCAATCAGAGTTTCAGTCTTAATTTTCCACGGGTGGTCCGGGTGGATGACAATTTGAGTCTGAGTCTTAATTTTCCACCGATGGAGGAGAAGAATAAAAATTCAGAGATCAAGAAGTGGAATTGCAATAAGAGTCTGAGTCTTAATTTTCCATTGGTGGAGAAGACGAATAAAAATCCAGATATCAAGAAGGGGGATTGCAATCAGAGTCTGAGTACCGTGATTACCGTCAAATCTTCGAGTCGGGATGACTGTTGTGGGATGCGTCCCGATCTCAACATTAGTAAGGTTAGCTATTGTTCTTCATTTCTCTGAAAAATCAATTATTCTTCTTTTCTCCTGATCTCAACAATATGCCTTATTTTTTTATCTGAAAAATTGGAGCGTGTTTGGTAGTGGACCATCTCTAGGAGCTCTAAGAGTAATTAGTATAGAGAAAGTACAATTATTCTAAGATTAATTTCTCTAGTAACCGAAATGTTACACATTCACATATGTTGATCATCCATCACCATACATAATACCTAAAAATACGGGAGTAATATTTGATATTTTTTTTCGTGTTTTTTAGCTTTTCATCAACTTTTTGTGTATTATTGGTTCGTCTCGACGAGAGGAATAAAAAAGTAAAAAATTATGATCGAATTTTAAATTTTTTGAATAAAGACAAAAATAAGTTAAAAGGACAAATTTTCACACTTTTTTCGATCTTATTCCAAAAATTGAGAGTTTTAGTCATAATCTTTTACGTTTTTGGATCCTCTCGTCGAGACGAACCAATAATACGCAAAAAATCAATGCAAAACTAACAACCACAAAAAAATCAAATAAACACATAAAATAAGCCAGACTTACTTTTTAAGTCAAAACATCAACTAGCATAATTGGTCCTGGCATTATAGCTGTCCATTGGTGAATGGTCATTTATACAAAAAAAAATAAAAAATAATGTTGATTACACGGTTTTGCTAACATCATCGATGAACCTTTTTTTGGGTGTCTTAAAATTTTTGCCTGCCAATGATTTTTTTGAAGAATATTTTTGCCTGATATCCTTTCCACCTTATATGTATATGGTTTCAAAATTTTCCGATTAACCACTAAATCGACTTGCAATAATGAGCCGTTGATGTCAGTAATGTAACAATATATGTGTTCTTCGTTAATATACTTCAAATCCAAAATTGGGCGACAAAGATATCGATTTGAAAAGTTTAAGTAATCAATATGTTTAATTGATGGATTAAGTAAGCAATAAAAGGAAATGGGATATTTGAGGGTATGAAAGTGAAATTCAAGCTTTTTTTAAGTGAAAATCATCAACTGGTTGGTTAGTAGCAGCAAGTTGCATAATAAGCCTAACCACTTATGTTTTTAGACGTGCACCGTCCAAATATATGTTTGTTTCTCTTGCCATACTTCAAGCCTGTCTGTACAACTCCCTGCTTCTCTCACATTCTCCATTCACCTTTCCAACATCTGTTAATTCAGCTTCTCTCTCTTCTATAACACATATGGTTGTCCACATAGACACCCCCACCAGCACAAAAGCTAAAAATACTAAAAGAAGATGCAGCAAACGTACCTCAAATAAAGAAAGTAAAGAACGATTTATTCCTCCATCACTTGTAAATTAGGGGCAGTTAGTGTTCCTTGATGACTTTTTTGTTAGGTTCTTATCTTGCACTAGGGTCTTGAGATACATTCTGATTGAGATCAACTTCCTTGTTCCTTGAGCAGGGTTTGGTGGAAAATTTGAAGAGGCATGCTTACAAAAATTTGGATGCATTGGTTCCACTTGATGTGCCACCAGCGATTGGACCTGCAATGCTGGCTTCAAGCCTAGTAGCTGACCCTTTCAGCAGTTCAAGCTCAAATCTGCAGGATGCTAACTTCCTTGTGATGAATCAAGGTATGAAACAATCGTTTTGTTTCCCTTCTCTCTCTCCCTCTCTCTCTGTCTTCGCTGTCTGTGGATATGTTAATAGGTAGTTCAAAGCTGGGAATTCACTCTCATATCCCTAACAAATCTCATTGGATGTCTATGAGACTATGTTTGCTCTGAAAAGCTGACCAATACAGAATCTAATCCTTCCCCACTTCCGATATGGTGGATGATGATCACTGACAAATATTAACATCAGTAATGACTAGAGCCAGTTCATATTGGCAATTGAATAGATCTAATAGTCTATCTGAAGTCTATGCATGGGTGAAAGATGGAATGATTTTCCCTTCTCAGAGTACATGGACAGATTCGGGGGACAGACAGAGTTGCATGACAGCAAGCCTAAAGATTTTCAGTTTGCAATAGGGGAGGCATATTTAGCAGAAAGTGGATACCATGAAAGAGACCTTGGAATTGATCAGGAAGCTCTGGCAACAAATCATCTTGAAATTCAGGAGGCAACTGGTTCGAATAAGGATCAAGAGTGCTACTCTCATAGCCAGGCAAGTTACAGTTCCCAATTTTATCGTCCTTCCTTCCAACTTTTTGCCGATGCCAGTAATATAGTATGCATCAATAAAAGATTTTTTTTGCCTTCTTTTTTAGTTGCAACATAAATTGAATGAAGTAGTCGGTCAACGTGGATGAGTTCTTTCAGAAAGTTTCATACCAAATGTATATGAAATTGATTATTCTTCATCTTTTATAATCCTAGTCCTAGCATTTGCCATTTTCCCCACTTTTGTTTGATTTAGTTTTCCTGCTTAATGTACGTTCAGGAAAGATTATCTGGGCTTGTCATACTGCTTCCGTTTTACTTTTAGAGCATGATTTAATTCTCTCTCTCTCTCTGTGTTCTTGTTTTTTTTCCCCTGTTGCTTTTTCTGGCAGCAGGCATACAATTTAAGTACCTTTGTTTATTGCATTGTTACGCAGTTTTCTGCAAAATGTAGGTTGATTTTTCCTGTGTTTCTCAACAATTGCTGATTGACGAGGTAGTTATCAAGAAGGTTTGGAAGCATCATGATCTCATATGCTAATCTCCAAATTAATAAAGATCTCTTGCTCTGGAAACAAGATTGTTATCTATAGCGCTCTTAATCTCATAGGATACTAATAACTTGTGGGCGGGGGCGGGGCATTAGGAAATAAGAAGTGCTAGAGTTGAGCTAAGTGGTATCATCTGGTGGAGTAAATCGGAAGCTTTTGTTTTTTCCTCGTGCATTCGAGGACTTCGTACATTCTTTGGCCTCTCATGGATTTTGTGTCTTCTAAGTGAAGGCAACAATTTTCTTATCATATGTGTCTCTTCCCGCATGCATTAGATAATTTATGTGATGGGAAAAATTATCTTGGCATCATTATGAGATACTCTCTTCAATGCTGTAACAACCAATACTCTATTGGATATAGTATCCCTTTGGTTTATGAAAATCTAACTGGTTTTGGCTTCAGATTGATTTCAGATTTAATAACATGTGTTGTGCAAAATTTATCCATTGATTTATATTTTAAGTACTTTCCTCAAATAGTTAATAACTCAGTTTTGAGTGGTGATTTTGAAAAAGAAAACATGGACAACTTTTACCAGTTAAAGTCAACAAATGCTAACTGTTGCATTGATGCGTCTTCAGATGCCCTGGCTTTTTTCTGTTGTGTTGAGAAATTAATTTTGATGTGCTCATTAGTCTATAGCAAAACGTCCTGTAGCTCTTCGGTTCCTGGAGGTTTAGGGGGTTACTGTTTCAGTGGTATTCTGAGAGCAGTCACTTTGTGCATATATTGCCAAATGTTGGGTCCATCTCCAATCATCCCCGCCCATACCCCCAATGATTAGGGACTAGATGGGTATTGTTATTGATTTATTGTTGTTGTATTAAGGATACAATAAAAAGAAATTGGATATTTCGGGGTATGAAAGTGAAATTCAAACCTTTTTTTTTTAGTGCAAATCATCAACTGGTTTGTTAGTAGCAGCAAATTGCATAATGTAATGGATTTATCATTCTGACACTTGATTTAGTTGGGTGGTCTGGACTCTGGACTTGAACTTTTTAAGTTCAACGTCATAAAATTTAGGTGGTATCAACTTGCAGCGACCCTTTAGTTAATGACTCATCAATGCAATATACTCTCTCCGCCCATTTTGGTTGCTATGGGAAACTGAAGATGTGATTAATGCATGTCTCACAATGAAATTTTATTAGAAATCAAGATGGGCCAAACTTCGTTTGCTATGGAAGGCAGCGAGGGCGTTCACCGCTATCGCCAAAGAGTTTCGCGGCGCCAATGCCAAGGTTAATTTTCTGTTGGTGGAGGAGAACAGCAGAAATCCAGATATCAAGAAGGGGAATTGCAATCAGAGTCCGGGTACCTTGACTACCGTCGGATCATCGAGTCAGGATGACTGTGCTGGGATGCCTCCCGATCTCAACACTAGAAAGGTTAGCTATTTGTTTTTCTCCACCTCTGCTTTTTTGTTGTTGTTGCTGCTGCTAAAATTTCACTGTTTTGCCTCAACCATTCAATTTCTGTACGATTCATCCTCAATCTATCTATTATACTCGGGACGGAGCTAGGATTTCAAAATGAAGGTGGCACCTAAAATCATTATTCTCCCTCTCTCCTTTTCACAAATGATAGTCTATTATAAAACAACTTCCAATTCTTAGCTAAAAATCTCAAGTAGTTCTTTAATTTTGTGTTAAGAAATGTAAGAAATTATGCATGGAAGTGCTCTATGTTTTTATCCGAAAATTGGAGATTTTTTGGTGCAGATTTCAGGGAGCATAGAAGACGACGAAAGGCAACAGAAGCAATTAGAAGATGCAGATTTCTCATCATCCGGAAACGAGGGGAATTGGAGAAGCTCAAAGAGGAGGAAGGATGAGGAAGATCAGGTGGAGGATAGGGATGATACATCATCACTGAAGAAGCCTAGGGTGGTTTGGTCAATTGAGCTCCATCAACAGTTTGTGGCGGCAGTAAATCAACCTGGCATTGACAGTACGGACTTTACCCATATCTTTGAATATTGCTTTTTTCTTGTCACGCTTAGTAGCTTTAACTTCTCCACATCTCCGCTTTAGTAGAATGTTGTAGCACATGTACTGTGTGATGGAAAATAACCAATGCCATTCTGCAAATTGCGAAAAACTAATTTACCTAGTGTCAGGTGCAGTATTTTTTCATAAATGGGTGTTTTTCACTAGTTTTAGGCGAAAACACCCCTGTATTGGGCAAACGTTTTCTGTAACCAATTTTGTTATCATCGTCGTCTTAGCCTTCCCGTTAATGCTTGGGCCAGTAATCATTCCAATAATAGAAAGAGGAAAACTGTAGAATGTGGCTCTAAGGAGATCCAGTTTGTGCAAATGAAACTAAATGCGCAGTCTTTATCCAGCTTACATGCGGTTTACATTGGGGCTTTGTGAGATGTTCCACTGAATAAGATCTTATGTTAATTGGTGAAAATCTCTTACAAATTGGCCTCAAGTCTTCTTGTTTATGCTTACTTAGTGAGCTGCCATTAGCCATACTTAACTAACCCTTTTCCGCAGAGGCTGTTCCTGAGAAAATTCTGGAGTTGATGAATGTTCCTGGACTAACTAGAAAACATGTTGCCAGCCACCTTCAGGTACTGTTCTATTTTTCATGAGCATAACGAAGTTCAACGATTTACGTACTCTCGTCATTTGTATCGTTATTTTTGTGTAATGCCTACTACTGCATTTTTCCAACGGTCCTTCTAGGAGCACTCACAACTTCAGCCATTTTGTACAGAAATATCGTCTATACCTCAGAAGACTAAGCCGTGCATCACAGCACCAGAGTGGACTCAACAACTCTTTCATGGGACCATCAGATCCAACCTTTGGGTCGATGTCTTCACTCAACGGGCTTGATCTTCAAGCTCTTGCTGCCCCCGGTCAACTGCCAGCACAAAGGCTTGCCATGCTCCAAGCAGCATCCTTGGCTAGGTCCCCCAACAAATCCGGCATCTCCATGCCCTTTATGGATCAAAGGAACCTTTTCAGCTTTGAAAATCCGAAGCTAAGATCAAGAGAGGATCTTCAACCACATTCTAGTGGTAAGCGCGATGCCTGCTGAAAAGAGCTTTGGTAGTAAGCTTCTATTGTTAAATAGTAGAATTTAAATTATTGCTTGCAAACTTTGACTTCTCTTTAATTTTCAACGATACTAGTTCTTCTAGGAAAGAGAAGCTTAGTTATTTATGTATTCAGATTCAAATTAATAGGAATTCAAATTGTTCATTGTTTTATTATTATCTGGTTTACTGGTTATGTCGAGTTAGAAATGCAAATTTTTGTTTTTCTCTGCAACAAAAGATTGTGTGCTAAGTTGTGGTCCATCCTGATTTATAGTCTTGTTTCTAAATCTCCTATGCTTTTCTGCAAAACTAATGATTCTTCTATTGAAATTTGGTTTACACCCCTGGTTGTTTATGTAGTTCCTAATGGCCTCAAAATTCAATCCATTGCAGCTATTTATGATCAGGGATTTCAAGCGACAGATAACATTTCATGGAAATCATTAGAAACTCTTCTGCCCCGGCAACAGCCTAATGACTTTGTACCCTTCTTCTCACCTGGAAGATTAAGAAGATTAAGACTTGAGGGTTGCGTACAACAAGAGAAATCACCAGATCTGCCAAGAGTTACGCAAATTAACGGAGTTGAACAAAGAGTGACAAAATTGCCTAGATACTTAGGAGGATTGACTGCTCAGGTTTGTCCTCTTCGTGATTAGCTCGCCCACGTGCACACAGGGGATCTTTTGTATTCATATTTTCCAGCTAGGTCTTCAAACTATGCTAATATGATCTATAATATTTTTGAATTTAACCTTTGTTCAATTACCGTGTTTGATCCCCGATTCTGATTCGTTTGGACTAGGTATTGCATTGAAATGGTATGAAAATAATCCAAACAATGGATCCAAGTTTTTTGTGTCATTATGCGTAATTCAGCAGTGGTTAGACCCTCAACATTTTTATTTTTTTAATTTAAGATTGAAAAAAATAGAAAGTATCTATTTAATAAAAATAAAGTAGTAAAGAAGCACAAAAAAATCTAGATTAGGCAGTAGGCACAATAAAGGGTGTTCTTTAGGAAGTTTATTTGAATTTTTTAAGTTCAACGTCATAAAAGTTAGGTGACCCTTTAGTTAATGACTCATCAATGCAATATACTCTGTCTGCCCATTTTGGTTGCTATGGCCTATGGGAAACTGAAGATGTGATTAATGCATGTCTCGCAATGAAATTTTATTAGAAATCAAGATGGGCCAAACTTCGTTTGCTATGGAAGGCAGCGAGGGTGTTCACCGCTACTGCCAAAGAGTTTCGCGGCACCAATGCCAAGGTTAATTTTCTGTTGGTGGAGGAGAACAGCAGAAATCCAGATAGCAAGAAGGGGAATTGCAATCAGAGTCCGGGTACCTTGACTACCGTTGAATCGTCGAGTCGGGATGACTGTGCTGAGATGCCTCCCGATCTCAACACTAGAAAGGTTCGCTATTTGTTTTTCTCCACCTCTGCTTTTTTGTTGTTGCTGCTGCTGCTAAAATTTCACTGTTTTGCCTCAACCATTCAATTTCTGTACGATTCATCCTCAATCTATCTATTATACTCGGGGACGGAGCTAGGATTCCAAAATGAAGGTGGCACCTAAAATCATTATTCTCCCTCTCTCCTTTTCACAAATGATAGTCTATTATAAAACAACTTCCAATTCTTAGCTAAAAATCTCAAGTAGTTCTTTAATTTTGTGTTAAGAAATGTAAGAAATTATGCATGGAAGTGCTCTATGTTTTTATTCGAAAATTGGAGATTTTTTGGTAGGGGACTATCTTTATGGGCAGAGGAAGTAATTAATAAGTATTAAAAAAGTAGGCACGAAATTTGCCGGTTTATAAGGAGGCACGAAATTTTCCAGAAATCAAAGAAACTGTAAAAAACAGAAAGTAAAGCACATATGAGAGAGAAAATGCGAAGCACTCCACAGTTCAGAAGGCAAATAGATGAGGGTAAATATGTCAGAATGCATTCAATGGTCCTAGATGGCATGGGCCCGGGGACCCAGCAGTGCAGCAAATGCACTACAAGGTGCAGCCCAGCGTTTCAACCGTGCAAAGATGTTTTCAATGGTCCGGATTTAATTAAAACGCAACATTTCAGCCTTCCAAAGATGTTTTCAACGGTCCCGAATTTAATTAAAATATTTATATGCAGACCGTTAAAAACACTTTTGGACGGTTGAGACCGTGTAGCGCATTTGGTGCACTGCACCATCCCCGCTTCCGGCATTATAGCCATCCATTTGTAAATTGTTATTTATACACAAATGTTGATTACACGGTTTTGCTAACAATGTTATGGATGAACCTTTTCTGGGTTTCTTACATTTTTGTCGGCCAATGATTTTTTGATGCAAAATGTCGTCAACCGTATTATGCAAGGGAAAAGGTTATATTTTTGCCCGATATCCTTTCCACATATATATGGTTTTAAAATTTTCCTTTGAACCACTAAATCGACATGCAATATGAGCCCTCGATGTCAGTAATATAAAAATGTATGTTGTTCCGTATATATACTTGAAATCCAAAATTAGGCCACATGGATATCGATTTGAAAAGTTTGAGGACTCAATCTATTCTGGATTCAAAATCAAAGGAAATTGGATATTTGAGGGGATGAAAGTGAAATTCAAACTTTTTTGTAGTCCAAATTAATCATCAACTGGTTTGTTAGTAGCAGCAAATTGCATAATAATGGATTTTATCATTTTGACACTTGATTTAGTTGGGTGGTGTGGACTTAAACTTTTTAAGTTCAAGAATAATTACCAGAAGCAAAGTCATAAAAGTAGGTGATATTGACTTGAAGTGACTCTTTAGTTAATGACTCATCAATGCCATATACTCCCTCCGCTCATTTTGTTTGCTATAGGAAACTGGAGACATGTAATTAATGCATCTCTCGTAATGAAATTTTATAAGAGATCAAGTTGGGCCAGTCTTCGCTTGCTATGGAAGGCAGCGAGGGCATTCGCCGCCGCCAAAGAGTTCCGCGGCGCCAATGCCGAGGTTGATTTTCCCCTGGTGGAGGAGAAGAACAAAAATCTAGATATCAAGAAGGGAAATTGCAATCAGAGTTCGAGTATCGTGACCACCGTCGAATTGTTGAGCCGGGATGACATTGCTGGGATGCTTCCCGATCTCAACTTTAATAAGGTTAGCTATTTGTTTTTCTCTACCTCTGCATTTTTTTGGTGGTGGTTGTCGCTAAATTTCATTTCTCCATCTTAACTATTCAATTTCTGTTTAAGTCAGCTGCACTCTATCTATTATACTTTGTGACGGAGTTGGGATCTCAACTTGAAGGTGGCATCCAAAATCAACATTCTCTCTCTGTGTCCCACAAATAATAGTTTACTATAAAACGACGTGCAATTCTAAGTTGAAAATCTCAATTAGTTCTTTGATTTTGTGTCAAAAAATGTAAGAAATTAGGCACGGAAATGCTTTAATTTTTTTCGAAAATTGGAGGTTTTTTGGTAGTAGACTATCTTGTCGTGTGGAGGGAGTAATTAGTATAAAAAGTACAAGGTGTTCTAAGATTTATTATATTTAGAACGCGAAAGTATACACATTTTCATATGTTAATCATCCTTTGACATACTACCAAAACAAAAATATACATTTTCATCGAATAATCACTCATCAGTACACTTAATACCAAAAATGCTACACGTACGCCTTTTGAAGAATAGCATTGTTCTTGCAATACAAAAATAAATTTTCTTTTGGGCCGGGGGTGGCACGTGCCACCTCCCCCCTCTTACTCTCCGTCCCTGATTACACTAATTTTATCCATAAAATTTCCAAATCAATATAATTTTGAATTCCATGAGTCGAAACTGGACAAACATCCTTTGCTCTCAAGAATATCAAAGAAATTGATCTCAGGTTTATGAAAAATGTTATGGGTACACTACACATACACACCAAGCTGATGTGGCGGATGAGGAGAAGGCAAGAAGTCCAATGTGGGGCTCACCCAAGAAAATGGGTTTCTACTCATCTGCCACATCAGTTTAGTGTGCATGTGTGGTGTACCCATAACATTGTTGCAGATTTATAGGGGGTACGAAATCTGCCAGAAATCAAAAAATTGAAAAAAACAGAAAGAAAGTCGTTAGAAGGGTAAGTGATTATTTCAGAAGCAATCAGAAAAATGAAAATCTGGACTGGGAGTATCTCTTGTGGAGCTGTGGTTTCTGGTAGTGGATTGAGGTGTTCCACTAAGTTAGTTTTTTTAATAAACTGGTTTTCCACGGTTTCTTATGTTATGTATTGTGAGAGGATGGGTTTTTGGAAAAAACTGTTTTTTGTTAGTGGATATACATGAGAGAGAAAACGAGAAGTACTCCAAAGTCCAAAAGACAAACATGCGAGGGTAAATATGTCATGGAACCAAAAGAATTGGTCGAGAGAGAAGTGAACTTGAGAGACAAGTGAATACACATGAGAGAAAACGAGAAGTAGTCCAAAGTTCAAAAGACAAACATGCGAGGGTAAATATGTCATGAAACCAAAAGAATTGGTCGTGGACTCGTGGCATTATGGCCATCCATTGGTAAATGGTCATTTATACAAATGTTGATTACACAGTTTTGCTAACACTTTTCTGGGTGTCTTATACTTTTGTCGGCCAATGAATTTTTTGAAGCCAATGTTGTCAACCATATTATGTAAGGGAAAGAAGTATGTTTTTGCCTGATATTCTTTCCACATAAACATTATGTACATTTGGTTTCAAAATTTTCCAACGAATCACTAAATCGACTTGCAATAATAAGCCCTCAATGTCAGTAATTTAACAGTGTATATTGTTCTGTAAATATACTTGAAATCCAAAATTAGGCGACGTGGATATTGTTTTGAAAAGTTTAAGGACTCAATATGTTTAATCTATGAAGCACCGACACTCCTAGGAGGCGCCGTATTGCCGTAGGGGGCACGGTGGGGACACGCCACGTGGCGTGTCCCCCAATTTTTTTGAATTTTTTTAGGGGGCACGGTGGGGACACGGCTGGGGGACACGGCAGGGGGCAAATTGAAATTTTTTTAAAAAAAATTTGGGGTCAATTTGTAATTTTTCAAATTTTCAGGGGTCGAATTGTAATTTTTAAAAAATTTTGGGGGTCAAACTGTAATTATCAATCTTTAAATTTTTAAATTTTTAAATTTTTTTTAATAATATTTATATATATATTGCCGTGTCCCCCGCCGTGTCTGTGTCCCTTTTTTCAAAATTGCCGTATCTGTGTCCGTGTCCGTGCTACATAGTGTTTAATTGGTGGATTAAGGATAAAATAAAAAGAAATTGGATATTTGAGGGGATGAAAGTGAAATTCAAACTTTCATTTGCCCAACTGGTCAATTAGTAGGAGAAAATTGCATAACAATGGGTTTTATCATTTTGACACTTGATTTGGTTGGGCGGTCTGGAATTGAACTTCTTTTAACTTCAATAATAATTTCTAGAAGCAAAGTCATAAAAGTTGGGTGGTATTGTTTTGAAGTGACCCTTTAGTTAATGACTCATCCATTTTGTTTTGCTATCGGAAACTGAAAACATGTGATTAATGCACGTCTCATAATGATATTTTGTTAGAGATCAAGTTGGGCTAATCTTCGTTTGCTATGGAAGGCAGCGAGTGCATTTACCGCTGCCTTCCATAGCAAGAAGGAGAATTACAATCAGAGTCCGAGTACCGTGGCTACCGTCGAATCATCGAGCTGGGATAATTGTGCTGGGATGTTTCCCGATCTCAATACTAGTGAGGTTAGCCACTTGTTTTCCTTGATGTGTCTTTTTAATCTTATTGTGTTGCTAAATTCACTTCAATCCTTCATCTATTCAATTTATGTATAATTCATCCACAATTTATCGTTTGCACCAATGGTGCTTCAGAAATTTCAGTGTATTCAATAAGAAACTTACGGGGTATTCCAATTCCTGATTTATTATCAAAATTGCCTTATTGCGCTTTACAGGACATGTCATTATCACAATACATCAACCTAGTCTTATCCAATAAGCCAATTAAGTCAATAAGTCCCTGAATTTTTTAATTTTTTTAGTAGATACATAAAAAAAATATGAATAGCACCGTTTTGACAAAAGAATTGCAAATTTATATATAAAAAAAGGTTACACTAGTCATTGTGAGTTTTCATAATTTATTGCATAATTGCTTCATTTCAAATTCTATGAAATAAAATGTAGGAGTATGTATTTTTCCGTACATATGTTGTAAAATAGTATACAGAATAGTAATTCATTGATCTCCTATGTGAATTGCTAATTTTTTGTTTATTCTGACACTCAACAAAGGTAAAAATAGTGTTTGGTGCAGTTAACCTTTGTTCAAGTACGTTGTAGAACCTAGATGTACTAGGTATTGCATTGAGATGGTATGATAGTCTGAATCCAAATAGTGGATCCAAATTTTTTTTTTTTTTTTTTTGTCAACTGCAAAATTCGGCAGTGGTGACCTTTTTAGATATAAGTTTTAAAAAGAAAACAGAACAATTTTTTTTTTTTTGATAAAGTAGTAAATAAATGCAAAAAAAAATCTAGATTGGCCACATCTAAGGGTTTTTCTTTTAGAGAGGAAGTTTAGATGGAATTATCATTCTGTTTATCGATCAATATATTGAATGAGGGGTTCAACTACCCAAATACAGCAGTCTGTTAGCTCTTCAAGTTGGCCTATCGGCTTACCGGATGGAGGAAACGTCGTGCTGCTTGACTCATTAGAGCAACCTACAAAAAATGCAGCACATGCGGTCAAGAAAGATCTATGCTCTCCTATAGAGTCTCCCCCAAAGAAGAAAATGGTGAGAAAGTCATTAAAGAGAAAGTGCAGATCTATGAGTTTAGTTTTTGAGGATCACCGACAACATTTTTGCAGAAGATGTGAAGGCGCTTCTAAGAGCCTTGGTGGTAAGTGTCTACATGGAACTAATAAAATGCTAACACTTGTTTATTTACAATCTAATGCTTCAAGCAAAGGAGATGGTGCATTGTCCCCTTTATAGGGGCAGTAAAAAATTGTGGTTTTCTTACCTATATATTGGTTCTCATGCAGCGACACGCATCTGTATGAAGCATGGGATCAATCGGGTATCCTCAGTGAACCGCATACATAAGCCACAGAGGATCCATTGGTGGCCATTTCGACAAGTAACTTATATTTTCATTTCCAGTGGTCAATTATTTTCTTAGTCTTAAAAATTTGGACAATGATAATTTCATTCCTAAACGCTTTAAGGATAGTGAAATCACGCTAACAGTTGGTTCGTAATTCACTTGGATTATCAATTCCTCTTTCAGATTGTTAAATTTGGAAAGCATTTGATGGGCAAACTTCATTTTTGCAAATTTTTAGGCCTTTAATGGGCAATGGGCATCCCTTCGTGTTAGCTAGCATATATGTGTCCAACTTCCCTTGTTTTGAGTGTAGAAACATCTGTAATTAGATGCAGTGGTTTCATTGTTCAAGGGACCATCCATTAAGATCTTAAAGTATTTGAATTTGTGGCCTTTTGAACTTGTACTTCGTTGTAGCTTGTTCTTCAAACAACAACCATGTCTATGTAGCGCAGACATAAGACGTGTGCTGTTTTTACGCCCTTGAAAATGAAAGTGCTAATTATATTAGCAATGGCATTCACTATTTGGTGGATATCATTGCCTGATTTAGTAATCGATTCGATGCCTGATATCTGTCTAGATCCACAAAGGATTAAGATCATGAATAAATTATTCAAAACGTTTGCCATAATCAAATATGATGATACAATTCGTCAAAGGATACGTAAGGGGTCAGACACTGACTCTCGCGACAAATGTCTGACACTTAAATCTGAAGTGTCCTATTTTTTTCTTACTGATTTTCATTTGGACACTCAAAGACACTCTAACACACTCTACAAAATGCTCTAGACGCTCTCAGAAACATTCGCAAAACAAGTCGACGGTCTTAAACGAAATAGTAGACCTTGATTAAAACTTTACATAGTCTTATCATTTTTTGATCGATGGTGTTGTATTGATTACAAAGACACCTACGTGATGAAATGCTTTTTGTTGAAATACTTTGTGAATGACTGAAGGTACACATGGTATTATATATTCACAGTGAGAGCTTATATTTGTGCATTTTTTAAAACATATCTCCCAACGTGTCGTGTCCTCCAATTTTATAGAACTTGTCGGAGTGTCAGTGCTACATGGACTCATATTATCCATATTCTTGAATTCTCAACGACTTTTTGCCATGAATATTTGAACTTGGCAGAAGTCTAAAGCTCTGGGATACTATTCTTAATGCTTTTTTTTACTTGCATCTTTCCTGCACTTTGGGACATTTATCAGGATATTGCTTTATTCAGTTAATTTATCATGAAAGGTAAAAAGCGGTAAACTAATTTTGTGTTGATTGTTGTCTAAATGGGCGCAACAGTCTCTTTTTGGATCCTCATAGTCTTATCACCAAAGGAAGGCGTGTGCTCTGCCTTCAATTGGAATTTATTTGCCTCTTAATACATTGCAGTCAAATTGTAGGAGAAAAAATGAATGTAAATCTTGTTACTACGTTAAAAGTCCAATGTGGTCATATATCTTCTTCGTAAGCAAGTTCATGACATTTATGAAGCTAATTGATTATTAGGACATCAACGTTTTTATTGTGTCTCTTTGGTCAAAAAATAGTAGCCATATTTTTTGCATAGTCGGAGAAGAAAGCATTGCATTCCTTGAAAGTCCAAATTTACTGACTACCTTTACTGGACTCAGAAATGGGCAAGAAGAAAGGGGTATTCTTTGGGAGGCAAAAGGACATTTGAAGTTAGCAGTCTATCTATGGATGATATACTTGATTCCAGGCTTCTATTTATTCATATGCCCCAGTTTGCTAGATCTTCACCTCAGACTTTAGCGACACCAGAGGGAGGCAAGATTGTCAGGCCTATAGCCTTATCATCAAGTCAATTAGCTGCTAGAATCAACAGAGCACACCATGTTAGACTAGATCAAAGCGGCTCTATTACCTCTCATTATGAGTGGAAAAATGCAAGAGAAACTCTAGACAGACAAGGGATAGCTATGAGTTTATGTAGCGTAAAGGATCTCCAACAACATTTTGGCTGTAAACATAAAGATGCTGTGAAGAGACTTGGGGGTAATTTATTGCTTTCCTTCTCTCTCTTTTTTTAACCATGCTAACTCTACCACAAGATGCTGGATTATTGTGCTACTGACGCAGTTTGAGATACAAAATACTAACCTTTCTTTTCTCATGCAGTTAACATACCCATGTTTAAGAGAACCTGTAGGCAGACCTGGATCTATTGGCATCCATGTCGGAGTAAAAGCAAGGGTAATTTCAACCTATCCTTCGTTTTCACCTGTTTGTATATTTAAAGAGAGTAATTGAGAGAAACCATAGTCCCTCAAGAGTCTAATTTTTAATACCTTGAGAAGTTGAGGGATTTGCAGAGAAAGGGAACACTAGTTGATCTTACATGACTAAATTCTGTTTTTTATGATTCACATAATATCATTTTTCTTCCATTTCTATCTTTCCCTAGCCTAGGCGAGAATAATAAACATTTTTTCCTCATCAGAACGAAAAGCATTTGATGCTACAAACAACAGAGCCCATCTTGTCGAGGCAGATCAGAGCGGCCCCACTGTGTCTAATTTAGAGAAGGGAACTACAAGAGAGGAATCAAAGAGGAAATGCATAATTAAGAGTGTCCTTATTTCAGAGGAGCTACAACAACATTATGGTGGTAGACGAAAAGATGCAGCGAATGGCCTTTATGGTAAGTTTCTACTATTTAAATTATGTATTGCTTGCAATCTGGAGCCAAGTAGAATCTTAATTATCTGTGTATTTGGATTCTAGTTGTAACGGCAATAAATGAATTGAAATTGTTCTTCTGTTTTGGTTGCTCAAAAATTTGAGTTTGAATTATTTTTACTCATGGTGGTTTATAGAGTGTCCAAGTTACTAAATCAATGGATTATGGTTTCACACACCAGATTCCCTTGCACGGAAAACACTTGAAGTACTAGACATTCTTCCTCTCCGGGAAGAGTCTAATACCATTGAACATTTGGTGCGACGGAGAAGACTAGCACTTCAACAGCGTTGGATAAGACCAAAAAAATCACTAGATCTGCCACAAACACTGCAAATGAACTGCCCAGGAGGATTGACTGCTCAGGTTAGTGCTCTCCCTGATCTACATATACATCTTTGTGAAACATATATTCATTCCAGATAGGTCTTCGAATAATGATCCATAGTGGCGAGTTTTCCCTGGGTTGTCGGAACCAAGATTCTGATTCCATTGTACCAAGTATTGTTCTCAAACAATGGATCCAAGTTTGTGTCATATGCCCATCAGTTATTATACCCTCAACATTTTTGTTGTTTAAATGAGTTAGAAAAGACATATATCTTTATCTATATTTATGAAGCTGATAATCTAGTAGAGAAAGAAAAATAAATCTAGGTAAGTCACACCCTTCATTTTGAGAGGAAAGATTCTTTGAAGTTATCATCCTGTTTTTGGATCTGTACATTGATTGCTTCTGGGTGAGTACATTGACTAATGGCTTCAACTATCCAAATACTGCAGTCTGCTAGTTCTTTGCATTGGCCTATTGGCTTACCAGCTGGAGGACACATCGTTTCTCTTTCAAAAAAGATAAGAAAGACATTTAAGAGAGAGTGCAGAACTATACGTGTTACTTTTGAGGGTCACCAACAACATTTTGACAGCAGATGTGAAGGTGTTGCGAACAGCCCTGGTGGTAAGCGTATACAATTTATGAAGTGTTGCTTGCGATCTTGCTGTACCATCTAATGTTTCTGGTGAAGGACCTGCTGCATTTTTTTCTTAACGGAAGCATGACAAAATGAGGTTTTCTTACCTACCTATTGTTGCTCATGCAGCGAACCACATCTGTGAGCAGGATGGGATCAGTCTTGTACCCAAAGTGAAGCGCATCCGTAGGCAACATGGAATTCGTCGGTCCCCATTTCAACAAGTAACTCCCTTGTACTTAATTTATATTTAGTATGATTTATAGGTAGCAGGTCATAATCGTTATGGAAAGAGTAGTGATTTCTCCCTAAAGACTTAACATATATATGATTGTGAAATTATTTTCACAAATGAGTTCTAAAAGACTCAAATTACGAGAGTTCAAAAGCTGGACAAACTACTTTTTGCAATATTATTTTTCTACTACTTGACGTCTCTCGGAATTATAGCTAGATACATGCATGTCCAGCTTCCCCTCAAAGTGGATGTACGAGTATATGTATTGAGAATCATTGGTTTAAATATACAAGGGACCATCCATTAATGTCTTAAACTTTGTCTAAATTTATGGGCAGTTTATTTATACTTCATTGTAACTTAGTCTTCAATCAAAACCCACATGACCCATGTTCATGAATTTTAGCAAACTTTTTCCCATCAATATTTGGACTTGAATGAAGTTCTGGTATCTTATACATAGATATGGGTTCTGCCTATGAATCTTGTGCCTTCGAAACCATCGGGATTTAGATGCCTTTAAATTGCATTGTTTTCAAATCGTAGGTCCATGTTAAGAACTTGTCCCACATTGTTAAATTGTAACCTCCAAAACTAGTGTCAAAGCATCCAACTCAAAACTAATTGGAGATGAGTGGAGAGGCCGCCCAGGCTCATATACTAGCTTTGGAGGTTACAATTAAGCAATGTGGGACAAGCTCTAACACTCCCCGCACACACGACCCCTGACCCGCATGTGGAGAGATAAACAACGATTCAACACATACGACAAATATCAACCATCAACAACAATCTAAGGGGAACCAACCATCAACAATATTGAGTCTTTTTCAAAAGCCTCCGAAATCCTAGCTTTGATACCATGTTAAAGCATCGAACTCAAACCGAATTGGCAATGAGTGGAGAGGCCACTTAGGCTCATATACTAGCTTTGGAGGTTACAATTAAGCAATGTGGGACAAGATCTAACAACCAGTATACGAACCTAGGCGGCCTCTTTGTTCATTGGCAATTGTTTTTGAGTTAGGTGCTTTAACATGATATCGGAGCTAGGCTTTCGGAGGCTTTTGGACAAGACTCTTGATTGCCCCGTTGGTTGTGCCTTACGAGCGCCTTTTTTCGTTGTTCATTGCGACTTGTGATCCCTATGTTATGGATCCATTGGTTACCTCTCCACTTGCGGGTCTAGGGTCACACGTGCAGAGGAGTGTTAGAACTTGTCCCACATTGTTTAATTGTAACCTCCAAAACTAGCAAATGAGCCTGGACATCCTCTCCACTCATTGCGAATTGGTTCTAAGTTGGATGCTTTAACAAACCAAATGTAAACATGGTATTGATATTTTTTCTTTGCATTTATGAGGTCGATCCCTTGTTAGAGCATCCATGTTTTTCGTGTTTGTGTGCATTAAAAAAAATTAATGAGTAAACATGCTTTTTTAAAACAAAGAGACGAAAACATAACAGTCTGAATTTATTAAACATGAGTAAACATATGTTATGTAAACTAGGAAAAGGAAAGGTGCAATGCATAAAAGTCTTACTGAATTCAGAGTTGGACAACAATGTAGGGGAATTCTTTAGGAGGGAAAAGACCAGCTGAAGTTATCAGTGTATCTACAGAAGAGAAACTTGTTTCAAAGCTTCATTTTCTCCACATGCCCTTGCTTGGTAGATCTTCACTTTGCCGTTTGGCCTTTCCAAGTGGAAGCGAGTGTGTGGGGCATATAGGCTTCTCATCCAATGAATTTACTGCTACAAACAATAGAGAACACCCTGGCAGACAAGATCGGTGTGGCTCTAGTGCATCACGTCTTGCGACGGAAAAAACGAGGGAAACGCTATACAGGGAAGGGATAGCTTCCCATGTACTTAGTTTTGAGCATCACCAACAACATTTTGGTAGCAAACGTGAAAATGATGCGAAGATCCTTGGCGGTAAATTATTGCTTGCTATTGCTCTCTTGTTTTCAATTAGCTCACGCTGCAACGAGAGCTGAATTATTCTCGTGGAAGCAATATAACGATAAGGTTTTCTTATGTTTATTCTTGCTCATGCAGTTCACGTATTCACCTTTAAGCGCGTCAGTAGGCATCATGGGATTCATAGGTGGCCAAATCGGATGAGAAACAACGGTAATTCCTCCCTCTCTTTCCTAGTCGCCTGTTTGGATTGTTAAGATGAGAGATACCATAGTATCCTAATAATCCAATTTTGGAGTCTTTCCAAAAGTTGACACACTTGCACAGAAAGGGCACGGGAGTAATGTTTTATAATTCGGCCTCTAATATTCCTAAAAAAATGTTTTTCTTTTTCTTTCTTTTTCTTCATATCATTTATCCTTCCCTAACAAGAGGCAAGGATAAATTTAACTTTTTCCTTTTTCTTTCTCCTGAGTTATGCAAGTTAAAAAAAATGCTAAGACTATCCATTTCTTTTCTTCTCTTCTTATCTTTCCAACCTAATTTTTTCATTTCTTTTCTTTTCATCAGTCTGGAGAAGCCTTGATCCAATTGGAGAAAAGAATCCATCACCCACGTTCAAGAAGCTAGCAAGTAATGGGCAGATCGTGATGGAGAGTGATATGAGTGGTCAAAATCTTGAGCCCAATGAGTTTCTACCAGATTCTTTTGAAGACCTAAACTTTTGGAATAAAGAAAATGGTTCAATAGGAGAGATGGAAAAAGCTCCTACTTTTCATGATTCTTTCTCCGGTAATTGTTGCGATGCAGATGTTTGTTTTTCATCCGTGTACAAAAAAACTGAAGCAGCAGGGGGTTCCTTTAAATGGGCATTTCAGCTGGAAGGTCTAACAACGAAGTCCACTGCCTATCCATATCTCAATACTCCGGTCTTTCCACAGCCTCAAATAGCATCAACAGCAGTGTTAAGTGAAAACATGGGGAGTGCCGAATATAGGAGAAAATTGTTAGCTTCACAAGCAGAAGATTTTTTGGAGGGACATGTCTCTGAATCTAGTAATTT
Source organism: Vaccinium myrtillus (assembly GCA_016920895.1). Classification (NCBI taxonomy): domain Eukaryota; kingdom Viridiplantae; phylum Streptophyta; class Magnoliopsida; order Ericales; family Ericaceae; genus Vaccinium; species Vaccinium myrtillus. The sequence goes on along the minus strand of JADGMU010001070.1, from coordinate 106,890 downwards.
GACGTGTCCTGCATGTTCTGATGCAGCAACTCCTAGCCACACGATGCATGCGATTCCCCACATAATACCTCCCCTCACTGGGGGTTCCTCTGAAACATTTCCACTGGAATGTCAATCAACACAGCCCACTGCTTATCAATATCACAATGCTCTTGGGTTTCCACAACTTCATATATCACTAACACAAATACCAATTGGGAACATGGGGAGTTCAGAAGATTGGAGAGCTTCGCAACAAGAGCCTTTTCCAGAGGGAGATGTCTCTGGATCTATTAACTCGATGGTGCCTACATGTTTGGGTCCATCTCCGAGCCAACAACCCATGCCTACAACTCCCGACACGATGGATAGGATTCCCCACATGATGCCTCCTCTCACATCGAGCCAAGATACTAGTTCCGTGAAGCTGAAGGCAACTTACAGGGATACCATAATAGAATTTCGACTTGCTCTCGCGTCTGGAATTATTGAATTGAAGGAAGAAGTGGCAAAGATGCTAAAGTTAGAGCTTGATAGTTTCGACATGAGGTATAAGTATGACGAAGGGGAAGGGGACTGGATTCTAATACCAAGTGACAAGGACTTAAGGAACTATCTGCAACTTTTCAGCTCATTGGTCAATCCAGTTATTAGATTATTGGTTGTTGATAAGGATGTCAATCTCACGAACTTGGATCCAATGGAACTCAAACAGCCGGCGATGTTCATAAAGTCGGGAATTGACCCAGATAATAATGGCATAATTTCTGACTTGTTGAGATTTGTGAGTAAGAAGGACATTTATAAGAAGGCAGGGAAGGCTTGGACGAGGTTTTACTTGTTGTACGAGCCTCCGGGAGATGATAAATCGAGCTTAATCGCAGCTATGGCGAACTATCTTGAATTTGACATCTGTGATTTGGATCTTAGGAGTATGTCCTCCATCCCGGAGCTGAAAAATATGTTGTTATCCACCCCAAATCGCTCCTTGATTGCTATTCAAGATATTGATCATTGTGCAGGAATGCTTCCCAATCTTAAGAATGAGGTAAGCTATTTGTTTTTCTTGACTCTAGTTTTTTTTTTTTTTTAAAGTGTGAATTGTCCACTGGTCAATTAGTAAATTTCATAATAATGGATTATGTCTTTTCATACTTGATTTAGTTGGGTGGTCTTGACTTGAAGTCACCCTTTGATTGATGACTCATCAATGCCATATTTCTCTTTTTCTCCCTTTAATTTGTAGCTAAAGTTAGTTCACCCAGGGAAAGTTATTTAGTGCTAATCATAGTTAATAGGAGTATTTGTTGGCGTGGGCTAAATAGTGTAGGTTTTGAAATATGTAAAAATCTAGGAGTGGTTGAGCAGCTAGCTTGAGCTTTTTGATGATGTTGTTTTTGTTTTAATCTAATCCCATTGTGGTTGTGTTTTTTTCTTTTGCTGCAGTTGATGGTCTCATGTTTGTTGAAATACATTGATTGCCTGTTTACTAGATGCGGTGATGAGCGGATCATTATATTTACCACCAACCACAGAGACCGACATGATGCTGCTCTACTGCCCCTTGTTAACATGGATATTTGCATTCCTGCATCTTTTCCTCAGCCTATAGCCTTACCAGATGGTGGAGAAAATGTGCAACTTGATTCATCAGAACAAAAACCTTTGATGGATTTTGATCCTGCAAACAACAGGGAATATCATAGCGGCCTTCTTGTGTCTAGTTCAAAGAACAATAATATAAGAGAGGCATCAAAGAGACGGTGCATGACGGAGAGTGTACTTAGTTTAGACGATTCAACAAAGCGGAAATCATTGCCAGATTTTGAGGACAGAGAAATTAAAGCACATCTTCTCATAGCAAATCAGAGTGGCCCTGTTGAGTCTCTTGGGGAGAATAAAAGTAGGGGAGAGGCATTAATAAGAGAATGCATAACTAAGAGTATACTTGGTTTAGAGGAACTTCAACAACATTGTGGTGGTAGACATGATGATGTTGCAAAGAGCTTTGGCGGTAAGCTTCTACTGTTAAATTGAATATAAATTATTGCTAGCAATCTTTATCTTCCTCTCAATTTTGAATGCTATTTTTTCTACGAAAGAAAATCTTAGTCATTTTTTGTATTAAAAAAAAGAAAACTGATGAGAAATATGAACTGAAATTTTTCATTTGATTTTAATATTTTTTGGTTATGATGAGTTGGAAATGTAGGTATATGATTTTCACTTCAACAAAAGGAAAATTGTGTGCTTAGTAGTTGTTCATCCTTATTTATAGTGAAGTTTCTAAGGCTCCTATGCTTTTTCTACAAAATCTCTATTTTCGCGATTGAAATTTTGTTTGTACTAGTTACGCCCTTGGTGGTTTTTTTAGTTTTCAAAATTTAATCAATTTTAGATATTTATGGTCCCGGAGTTCATATGTCAGATTCCCTTCCATGGAAGTCATTCGAAGTACCAAAAAATCTTAGGCCCCTGGAACAGCCGAAGAAGGCTATAGACACAGACCAAGAGAGAGAGATTTGGACACAAATGTGTCTTGAACAATCCGATGCACGTGGGGCTCACCCAATACACGTGAACACATACACGAGACGGTTCCAGTCACATCTATTTCCGAGTTTGTGTCATTCCATTTGTATCCGTAGCATTTTTGGGGAACCGCCTGATGACTTTGTACCCTTATTGTCACTGAGAAGATTAACATTCAAGGGTTGTGTACGAAAAGAGAAATCACCATATTTGCCACGACTTCTGCAAATCAACGCAGTTGAACCAGGACTGACAAAATCGCCCAGATACTCAGGAGGATCGTTTGCTAAGGTTGGTCCTTTACCTTACTCTTACATATATTTATCCCAGTTTGGTCTTCAAAAAAATGGTAATATGATCCATAGTGGAGAAGTTAACCTTTTTTCAAGTACAATCTCAAACCCCAACTATGGGTTTTTATGCTATGTATTGTATTTTAATGGTATGATAAAATGAATCGAAAACGTGGATCCAAGTTTTGTGTCGCTTTGGAAAATTTGGTAGTGGTTAGACCCTTCAAATATATGTTAGAAATAAGTAAAGGATATTTATGATAAAGTTGTAGAGAAATACAAAAGGTTAGCCACCTTTAGGAGAGGGAAGTTTAGTTGAAGTTATGTTCTGTTTATCAATATTAATCGACGGTTTCAACTACCAGTATGCTATCTCATCGCGTGGGCCTATCGGTTTGCAAGATGGAGGACACATAGTGCTGCTTGATCCATTAGAACAATCTACAAAAAATGTAGCTCATGCGGCCAGGGCAGATACTTGCTCTCTTACAGCATCTCTTCCAGAGAAGAAAATGGTGAGAAGGACATTAAAGAGAAAGTACAGAGTTATTAGTGTAATGTTTAAGAATCATCATCAACATTTTGGCAGAAGATTTGAAGGTGCTGCGAAGAGCTTCCGTGGTAAGCGTCTACAATTGTTAAAATGTTGCTTTCAATCTTGCTCGTCTATGAACCTTCGATTGCTCCTAGCGAAGGACCTGCTGTTTTGTTCTCTTTATGGAAGCCGTAAAAGATTGTTGCTTTCTCACCTATATATATATTGGTGCTCATGCAGCAACGCGTATCTGTAGGAAGGATGGGATCAATCGTGTATCCAGGGTGAAGCACATCCATAAGCAACACGGCATCCAACAGTGGCCATTTCGTCAAGTAACTTACTTATATTTTCATTCTCGTCCCTCAATTATATTATTCTTCCTGACAAGTATTGGAATTTCGTCCCTAAACTTTTTAAGGGATTTGAAATTACGCTGGTAGTTGGTCCATTAGATTTTATATTCCTCTTCTCATTTCAGATTGTTAAATTTTGAAATCATATGGTGGACAAACTTCCTTTTGCAAAATGTCTACACCTTTAATGAGCATCTCTCTGTGTTAGCTAGCTTACATTTTGGCAACTTTCCCTCAGATTTAATGTATAAGCATCTGTGATTAGATTCGTTGGTTTCATTGTACAAGGGACCAACTATTGAGATCTTAAAGTTTGTCTGAATTTGTGGTGTTTTCAACTTAGACTTTGTTAATACACATACTATCCATATTATTGAATTCTAAACAACTTTTTGCCACGTATATTTGAACTTGACTGAAGTCTGAAATTTTGGGATATTATTCTTAACGCGTTTTGCCTTAGATCATTCCTGCAGTTTGGGACGTTTAGCACCATATCCTAAGCCATCAGGATATAGCTGCGTCTAAATAGCATTGCTTTCAAATTGTATGACAAAAATACGAAAGTGATTCATTTTACTATGATAACAGGCCAATATAGTCATATATCTTCTTTGATAAGTGAGTCCATGACATCTCTGAGGCTAAGCACTTCCTAGGACATCAACATTTTAATTGTTTATGTCTCTTTGGGAAAAAATTAGTAGACATATTTAACTAATTACCATTGCTGGACTCAGAAATGGGCCACAAGGAAGGGGTATTCTTCGGGAGATGAAAGACTATTTGAAGTTAGCAGTCTATCTATGGATGAGAAACTTGATCCAGGGCTTCTATTTATCCAAATGTCCAAGTTTGCGAGATCTTCACCTCGGACTTTAGCCTTACCGGATGGAGGCGAGATCGTTGGGCCTATAGCCTCATCACCAAGTGAATTTGTTGGTACAAACGACAGACCACACCTTGTCGGACAAGATCAAAGCGGCTCTACTGCATCTCATTATGAGAGGAAAAATACAAGAGAAACGTCAGACAGACAAGGGATAACTATGAGTTCATGTAGTGTAGAGGATCTCCAACAACATTTTGGCTGTAAACATAAAGATGCCGTGAAGAGACTTGATGGTAATTTATTGCTTGCCATATCTCTTTTATTTTTTAGAATACTAACTCTGCCACATGATGCTGGATTGTTGTCTTGTGGAGACAATATGAGGATACAAATTTCTTACGTTTTCTTTTGTCATGCAGTTAGCATATCCATGTTTAAGAGCACCTGTAGGCAGCACTGGGGCTATTGGTGGCCATGTCAGATTGAAAACAATGGTAATTCTCTCTCTTCTTGTCACTTGTTTTGATAGTTAAGGAGAAAAATAAAGAGAAACCATAGTTCCTTGAGAATCCAATTTTTTAAGTGTTTGGAAAGTCGAGGGATTAGTAGAGAAAGGAAATGCGAGTTAACCTTACATGACTAAATTCTGGTTTTTATGATTCACAAAACTAAGTCTTCTTTTTTTTCCCTTCTATTTCTATCTTTTCAATTTTCAACCATACTAGTTCTCCTGCCAAGTAGAAGCTGTTCTTTTTTCTTTTTCCCCTTCCTTTCTGAACTGCCAAGTAGAAGCTTGATTATTCATGTATTTGGATTATAGTTATAACAGTACAAAAATGAATTGAAATTGTTCATCCATTTTGGTAAATATTCTGGTAATGTATAGTTCTAGACAAGGTCACCTAAACTTTTTTCGAAACCAAAATATTATGTATGAAAGACTCATTAATAGTATTAGTATATCTCGTTTGATGGTTATGTTTCTAGATCTGCTACGCATTTCGGCAATTTTTTTTGTCTGATCAACGAAATTTGGGTTTGTACTTTGTATTATTTATACTCAGGTTGGTTTATTTAATGTTTAAGTTGCATTTTTAATGAATTACAATTTCACACGCCAGATTCCCTTGCACGGAAGCCTTTCAAAGAACATCACGAATCACGATTTCACAAAATAAATTCCCTTGCACGGAAGTTGTTCAAAGTACTACACGTTTTTCCTCTCTGGGAACAGTTTGATAACATTAGACACTTAGTGCAACGGAGAAGACTAACGCTCAAGCGTTGGGTAAGACTAAAGAAATCACAAGATCTGTCACAAACTCTGCAAATGAACTGTTCAGGATCATTGACTGCTCAGGTTAGTGCTCTGCCTCTCCCTGATCTCCATGTACATGACTATAAAACATATATCTATTCCAGATAGGTCTTCAAACAATGACAATACAATCAATATTTTTTTGTTTAACTTGGTATGTTCATTTAAGTACAGTGTTCAAAGCCAGATTCTGATTACATTGTACTTTGTATTGTTTTCAAGGGTCTGATAAAATGAGTTCAAACTATGGATCCGCGTTTGTGTCATACGCAAGAGTCAACAGTGATTAAACCCTCAACATTTTGTTGTTTAAATAAGTTAGAAAAGACAATAAGTATCTATTTGATAATTAGTAGAGAAAGGAAAAGAAATCTAGATACAGCATTCATTACGAGAGGAAAGTTTGGTTGAAGTTACTATTTTATTTATGGATCTGTATTTTGAATATTTATGGATGAGTACATTTATCAATTGTTTCAAATATCCAAATACTGCAGTCTGCTAGTTCTTTGCACTGGCCTATCAGCTTATCAGATGGAGGACGCATCCTATCTCTTTTAGAAAAGAAAACTATGAAAAAGACATTTAAGAGAAAGTGCAGTGCTATGGGTGTTAGTTTTGAGGATCACCAACAACATTTTTGCAACAGATGTGAATGTGCTGCTAACAGACTAGGGGGTAAGCATCTACATTTTATGAAGTGCTGCTTGCGATGTCACTGTTTATAAACCAAGAAAAAATGAAGTTTTCTCACCTACATATTGGTGCTTTTGCAGCGAAGACCATCTATGAGCAGCATGGGATCAATCTGGTATCCACTGTGAAGCGCATCCGCGGGCAATTTGGGATCCTTTGGCGCACATTTCGAAAAGTAACTCACTCGTATTTTTATTTCTATCAAGTGTTTTTTTCATGGGTAATAGGTTGTAAATTGTAATTGTTACGGAAATAGTAGTGATTTCTCCCAAAAGGCCTAACTTTTTAGAGGGTGTGAAATTCTTTTTGGCACGTGGTTCTTTATGTCTTTAGATTGGGAAATCATTTTCACATGTGAGTTTTATTAACTCACATTATGTGAGTTCAAAACTGGACAAACTTCCTTTTGCAAAATTTCTTCTCCTTGGTGTCTCTAGGAAAGTTGGCTAGATATATTCTTGTGCAGCTTTCCTTCAAATTGGATGTACCAGCATTTGTATTGAGTCATTGGTTCAATATACAAGGGACCATCTATTTATTTCTTGGAGTATGTCTACATTTTATGGCTGTTTATCTGTATATTTGTTGCAACTTATCCTTTAACCAATAACAGTGTCATCCATGTTCCTGAATTTTAACAAACTTTTTCCCATCGACATTAGACCTTGGCTGTAGTCCTAGGGTATTTATACATAGATTTGGGTTCCTCCTCTGTACGTTTCCTCAGTTCAGAACGGTTATCACTATTGAAGCCATTGGGATTTAGCTGCCTTTAATTCACATTTTTTTCAAAATGTCAGACAAAAAACATGAATGTATTCTAGTGACCACTATTAGTTCAAGGTATTGATATGTTTCCTTTGATTGGTTATATTATTCATTTATGAGGCTAATCGCTAGTTAGAGCATCAATGTTTTTGTTGTTTGTGTGTATTCGGAAAAAAATGAGAAACCATACTATTATATAACTAGGAGAAGAAACCATAGAAGTCCAATACTAGACATGACTAAGCATATATGTTGTGTAATTAACTAGGAAAAGAAAGAAGTGCAATTCATAAATGTCGAGATTTACCGATTTCCATTTTTGAACTCAAAACTGGGCAACAATGTAGGGGTATTCCTTCGGAGGGGAAAGGCCAGCTGGAGTTCTCAGTCTATATACGAAAGTGAAACTTGTTTCTAGGCTTCAATTTTTTCACATGTCCTGGCTTGCTAGATCTTCACGTTACACTTTGGCCTTACGAAGTGGAAGCCAGATTTTGGGGCATATAGCATTCTCATCAAGTGAATTTCCCGCTAAAAACAACGGAGCACACCCTGGCAGACAAGATCAGTGTGGATCTAGTGCATCTCGTCCTGAGAAGAAAAGAGGTAGGGAAACAAAAAACGGGGAAAGGGAAAATAATACGATCAGTCGCGAGGATCTTGAACAAAATTTTGGCAAGAAACGTGAAGAAGTTGCGAATTTATTTGGCGGTAAATAATTGCTTGCCATCTTTCTCTTGTTTTCAAGTAATTAACTTTGTAACGAGAGTTAGCTTATTCCGTTGGAAGCAATATAAAAATCTGCTTTTCTTCTGTGTATTCTTGCTCGTGCAGTTAGCGTGTCCACCTTTAAGCGCATCTGTCGGAAACATGGGATTCCTGAGTGGCCAAATTGGAGAAGAAACAGTGGTAATTCCTTCCCCTCCATCCAGCGCATCTGTAGGGAGCAAAGGATTCCTCCATGGCCGGATTGGAGAAGCAACCGTGGTAATTCCTTGCCCTCCTTCCTAATTGCCAGTTGTTTTGCAAACATGACACAGAGAGAAACCCTAATCCCCTAATAATCTGATTTTGCACAGAAAGGGAACAGGAGTAATGATCACTACTTTTGTACTTAATCTTCTTGACAAAAGGTTATAGTTTCTAGGATTTAGATATTAGAACCTTCTTTCTTTTTCTGTCCATCCATCTATCCTTCCCCAATAAGAGGCGAGGATAAGTTATCATTTTCCCCATCTTTTCTCTCATAAACTATTCAAGTTAAAAAATGCTACAGCTTCCATTTCTCGTCTTCTTTACTGTCTTTCCAGCCTAATATTTTCTTTTCTTTTCTCCTCCAAACAGTCTTCATACCCCCTGATGGAAATGGAGAAAATAATCCACCACCCACATCCAATATGCTATCAACTAATGGGCAGATCACGATGGAAATTGAACTGGGTGGTCCAAATGCAGAGCCAAATGAGCGTCTCCCAAATTCCTTTGAAGACCCAAACTTTCAGAATATAGGAAATGGTTCAATAGAAGAATTTGAAAACCCCACTACTTTTCATGATTCTCACCACGGTCATTGTCACGATGCGGATTTTCATTTTTCAGATGTGTACAATGAAACTGAAGCTGCAGGGGGTTCGGGTAATTTTGAGGAACAAGTCTTTGAATCGGTTAGTTTCATGTATCCTGTATATTCTGATGCTGCAGCTTGTAGCCAACATGTCCCTACTGTTCTCCAGACAATGCCTCAGCCTCTTCCTGAGGGACATGTCTTTGGGTCTGTTAACTGCACAATTGGTTCGATTTCTGCTCTTGCTCCGAGCCAAGCTATGCCTACTGCCGACACAATGGAAAGTTCAGAATATTGGAGAGATACGTTAGTTTCAGTGGTAGGGCATCATATCGAGAAAAATCACTGTGGATCTTCTAACTTGATAGACCCTTCATGTTCTAATCTAGCTCCAAGGCAACCGATGCAGCCTACTATTCCCCACATGACGCCTCTTCTCACAGAAAGGCAAGATTCGAGGTTCATGAAGCTAGATGCAACATATGGGGAAGACCTGATAAAACTTCACCTCCCTCTCACGTTTGGAATTATGGAACTGAAGCAAGCAGTGTCAAAGCAACTGGACTTGGAGCTTGATAGTTTCAAAGTTAAGTATGAGGATGAGCGTGGGCAGTGGATTTTAATAACCCATGAGGAGGAAATAAGGGAATATCTGCAACGCATCTCATCGGGAAATCAAGTTAGTAATCTATTGGTTGTTAATAAGGTTCCCAATACCACGCATTTTTGTGGTAACTGCGAATGTGATAAATGCAGATCATTGAAGGGGAAAAGACCATAGGTATGTGTAGTTGTGGAGATACTATTGCATGGTTAACACGAGTTCCATGTTCTGTGTAATGGAACATTTCCTTGCCAATTTTTCCTCTGCTAAACTAGAATATTCTTCGTAATGCTGCATTCAGCAGGGTCTCTCCTTTATTTTGGCCTAAATTTATATTTGTTTGTGTGAGGAAACGTCTACAATGCATGCCTCTTAAAGCTATGTAGAACGTGCACCTATTGCGTGGTCTAAATTGTGCCACCTCACGAAGATTCAGAACATTTGGTGCGTCACGTAACTTTTATTTGAAAAACTCATAACTTTTCAGCAATATGATTCATGACATTTTCACTAGGAATCATAAAATTTTCTTTTCGTAACTTTTCAACAATTTTATTTATAACAGTTTTTACTAAAAATCATACTCTCTCTGTCTGGATTTGTTTGTTCCTCGTTCTATTGCAACCAGATAAAAAATTAGTGATATCTTTAAATTGGTAAGTAATTATATATCTAATACGGATCTTGTTTGATAGATTTCGATTAGTTTTATAAGACAATGTTTTTAAAATTACATAAAACATTATAAATTTAAGATGTAATTATTTGAAAAGTGGTACAGACTCCCAAAATGAACTAACAAATCCGAATAAAAGGAGTAACATATACTCCCTCCATTCCTTTTTTAAGTGTGTAACTTCATAGTTCTAACTCATTGATAAAGCATCATATTACAAATTTTACATCAACTTTTACATTCACTTTCCGTTGTTGCTCTTGGTAGAGACATCATTATTAAACTTTACCTACTAACTTTTCAACATCACACTTATTTAGAAATAATTTATAATAGAATACACTACTTTATTTTAGGAACGGAGGGATTAACATGTTTTTTACTAAAAATTATAACATATTGACACGTGTTGAACCTTTTATAATAAAAATTTATAACATTTGAGAATTTTAATTAGGCATCATGTATCAATAATATACTTATGATTATATGCTGAAAATGGATATTCGGACCATTGTGCCCTTATTAATTGATTCATTGTCGATTATTTATAGGCTAAAATATATTCATTAAGCATTTTACATTTATGTACGGTTACAATTCCTAAATTTCCAGATATATGTTCTATAAATGTATATGTTTTCCTTAATGGTAGGCAGTACCTGTATGTCTTCCTTAATTAAAAGGAATCAAACATTAACGGCCCGTTTGGATGCCGGATTTGATTTTGGGTGGATTTGTAATGAGGGCGGATTTGAAGGTGGATTTGTAATGAGGGTGGATTTGTAATGAGGGTGGCCCCACCTCCTAAGAAGGGTGGATTTGTATATGAGGTGTTTGGATGGTATTTTGAGAAGGGGGATTTGGAAGGTGGATTTGATAGGATAAGAGGCCAAATGACTTAATTGCCCCTAGTTTATTATTTTAATAAAGAAAATGGATTAATTTCATTATAATCACAATAAATACATAATAATTACATACTAATTACAAAAAATACACAATAAATACATAACAATATTGAAACCAAGTTACAAGTTTAAAAAAAAATTCCGGAAAATAAATTAATAAATTATTTATTATGTGAAAATTTGTGAAATTTGTAAAACACAAATAATTATTTCATTTGTAAGGTGAGTAGGTTAAGTTTTTTTTTATTTTTTATGTTATCTTATTTTTTGTGGTTATGTTATTGAATGATGAGTTAAAATTTTTTCTGTTATCTTACTTATTTATTTTTTTTATTTATGTTATCTTATTTTCTGTTATCTTACAAGCCTATGCAGTGCATCTATTTGAGGTTGGTAAACATTAGGATCCATACGAATAGGCCTTCGTCGATAACGTTCAGCAATCAAGTCCATAACTAACATGTAAAGCATGAGAGTAGTATTTACTACTCTCATGAAACATATGGCGGCTACCACAACCTTACGCTTAAACTTCTTCCTTCGTTCACGTTTAGTTAGTCTTGCCATCTGTATATCTCAATCAATAGGTTGAACAAATTAGACCAAACTACAAACAATCTCATTAGTAGGAGAACTGTTTTTTGGAAAATCATCGCATGTATTGAATTAACAAGAACAAAATAACGGCAATCAAATTACACTAATTTAATTAACTAAAAATACAGATAACTAGTCGGACATTACGTGTAAACTCAATGGCAAAATTAGGGCAAAACCTAAGTACCAAACAAACTCAGAAAATCAGTTCAGTCTCAGACATTAGGGCTAAATCATTGAGTTAAAAAACACAGATTCATGCTCAGACATTAGGGCAAAACCTAAGTACCAAACACCCACATTTCTCAGAAATTGGGTTAAAAAACCAGATTCAAGAGAGTTCGGATAAATAAACTCATATCGAAGCACAGATTCAAGCACAGAGATAGGGCTAACAAACCCAGATTCAATCGATTTACGAAGGACCATGGAAACCCAGATTAACTCACACAAAGCCAGATTAACTCGCACAAACCCAGATTATGCTTCACAGAAATCACCATTTTTCATGGAAATCGAGATGAACTCGCAAAAAAATAGGCCTACCATTATCGATCTGTATCGCAAATGAAGCTTATCAATGGAGTACGCATCATACCTCAGTGAATAGCTTGAAGAGGAAGTCGAGATGAGCAGCAATGGAGTCACACGGTTCGAAAACGACGACCTCCTTTCTCTTCTCTCTTCCTCTCTCTTTTTTCTTGTCTCTCGAAAACGAAACCCTACTGATTCCGCACAACCCAACGACGTGTAGAAGCTGGATTTGGAGGGGTAGAATCGTACCAAAAACCCACAAATACACCCGGATTTGGCAACGACAGGCGGTACCCCAGTCGTTAGCAAATCCACCCCACGCCTGATTTACAGTCCAAACAGTGAATATATCGGGGAGGAAGAAGTGGTACCCAAACGCAGGAGATGATGGTGGGACCAGGATATGTAATCCGGGTTCTCCCATATCCGGGTGCATCTCCTGCATCCAAACACGCCGTTAATGTTTCCTACATCCAAGGCATTTGTTGCCTATTTTTCACTCTCTCTCTCCCCCTACCCCCCACTGCCCACTCTCTCATCTCTTGGGATCGAAAGAGACCACGCCAGAATGGCGGCGGCTGCGGTGATCTGCACCGCACCTCCATGAAAGCCGCCACCCACTTTCTCTCTGTGGAACGCGAGATTGTAGTCATCGATCTGCACGATCTCCAAAGTTGTTCATCGCCACCAAGCTCCACAGTCGTTCATCGCCGTTGATCTCCATAGTTGTTCAACACCGCCGATCTCCATAGCTGATGTTCAGATAATTAGAGAAAAGCTTCGAGTTATTTCCTTGCTACTTTCATTATGTATCATTTCTATTTCTATTTCTGCAAGTTGTTTGTTTATTCAAGTCTTCTTCATTTTGGATTGTTAAGAAAAGGGGTACAATGTTCAAACTTCATCAAATCTATTTGGTCATATTGTTGGAAGAAGGAAAAACAAATGCATGTTATGAGGATAGGAACAAATTGTGCATAATCTCACATGCATTTGGAGGAACATCCGTGTCCCATGGTTTTTTCAGAAATTTTTTCTTTCCCATCTAACATTGAATATGGCTTATTGATTTACCATTTTGGTGATTTGATACAGTAAAAAATGGTAAATCAATAAACCATGTTCACTGTATGAAATTTCATGGTGATTTGGTACTGTGCATTAATCTACCATATGTTTTTTTGTTTTTTTTTGTGGTGCATTAATCTACCATGTTTTTATGATTTTTTTGTATATGCAATCTGACTTTTATTCCTGAACTACATATACCTATTTTTATGGTGCATTATGTATCATGTTTCTTAGTTCATTTATTTACACTTTTATTTGTTTAGAAATGTATCATGTTTTCCATAATTAATTTGGTCACGGAAATCGTAAAATTATTTTCGTTGTACGTAAATCTATCATGGTAAAAAAACATGGTGGATTATTATAAAAGTGCATGGAATCAATATCTCATGACTCGTGTTTTTAAGACAAAATATCAAAGATTATTTATTTTTATTTATTATTTTTTATTTTTTAGATTTTAGGTGTGAGAAGATTAGGAGAGAGACTTATAAGATTAGGAAAGAGAGAGATTGAGATAAATTAGGAAAGATTAGGAGAAAGAAATGTTAGGAAATTAGAAGAGAGAAATATTTGAAAAATCAGGAGAGAAATATTAAAAAAATTATGAGAGAGAAAGGGTGTTTTGGGGTTTATTTAAATTTTAGAATGAAATCATAAGTATTCAAACACTATAGGATGAAATCATAAGGATATTATTGATGCAGGATGCCTAATTAACTCTCATGACATTTTGGTACGTGGTGCATAACACAGCTAAATAGGATGTGTAAATCTTCCTCATTGGGGTTTCTATTTATCATCTTGTGATGTTATTTGTGTTCGCCATCATGTGTGTGGATGTCGTTATGATTTGTGGGGTACATTTATGGAGGAGCTTAGTCCTAAATTGTTATTGTTTCCGCACTTGTATGCTTTTTAGGATTCCTTTCGTACAGGTTGAAGCCAGTTCCCAAACCTCATTTCTATGATGGTATCCATAGTTTCCCGAGGAAACTGGACCTGGACTGGAATGAAGCTATTTCTAGGAACACAAGCAAAGCTAGTCTCCACTGGGCAGCAACCTTGCCTTCCTCATCTGTCCAAACAAAAGCAAGCCCTTATCCCCTTCCCCATTATTTGCATACCCATTTATCATCTAATGACACGATCGAATGTTCCTTGATACTCCCTCATTTTGTCTAACACTCACAATCATCTTTTCATACACACCCAAATAGGGGCGTTTATTGTAGCCTTTCACTTATTAAAGACAATCTCAACAATTTTTTGCACCCTAATTAACGATGACACGTTTAAAAAAAAAAAAAAAAACACTAGAGTTTATAGAAAATACAATAGTTTTTGATAATGCCAGTAACAATTTTCAGGTTGGATTTTTTTCCAAAAGACCCAAATGAGTTTTGCATGGTATGCGTTTTTTTTTATAAATGCAACCATGCCCATCCATTGAAATAAGGCATCTATTGTAGACAAGAATACATCCCACATTGCTTGAGTATGGAATGCGTTATCTCATAATATAATGTTGTAACTTCTCCTACCTAAGCAAAAGCTTTTGGGTTCGATCCAAAGTTTCTATGTGGTATAAGAGTAGGGCCCATTTTACGCTACATTTAAAGAAAATTTATAATTCACACCCCACTAACTCAGAAAAGAGGCTACCTAGAAAAATTTAACACAAACCTTTAAGATTTCTAAATCAGAGTATAATTTCGAAAATAAATTCAGTGGCGGGGGCATGCAAACCACTTTTCCACCAAAGTTTGTAGCCTACGGGCACGTAGATAATGGAATAAGTATGAGTTAAATTACAGCCCGGCTATGCGTACGGACATACGTATACGCCGTATACACAAAGAAATCTTAATTGTTCATTTCAACAATCAACAGTCCGGATTTTAAACACTCTTTTACCGGTGAGAGGTAAAAGAGCGAAGGCAAATCCGGTCCGTCGAAAATGCTCTTGGACAATCAAGATGCACCGTCCGTGCACTATACATACACGGATGTGCGTATGCACAGCTTTTTCAGTTAGATTAGCTCTCATTCGGGCTTGCGGCGTTTTTTTGGTTTAATTAACTCTCATTTGGGCTTGCGGCATGACCTAAGTCGCATAACAGGCATGCGTGGACGTGAACGAAAATAGAAGTTGGAGTCTGAAAAAGTGTTTGAAAAATATAAACAAGAGTTGAGAGCGAATAACTATTAGCTGCAACCAGATCCAATAAACATTAGTCTTCAATTAATAAGATTCAGATTTTATGTCACAATTTGTTTCTTTTTGCACGTTTAACAGTTTTGCTTGTGTAATTACACGTATACGATGTATTATGATATATCATGAAATCAACTAACAGTGAAAAATAAAACATCTCGGGAAATTTTCAAAATACCACTCAAACTTTGACCTCAATATAAACTTTAATTAGACTCCTAAATCATTGAGTCATTATTCACTCACTAAACTTCATATCCAAACCCTAAAAATCTGGACTTCGTCCAAACCTCATAGATTCCGATCGAATTTCGATGATTCGAACCGTCCAATTAATCCCTCCTTGATAGCTATTCAAGATTCTCATCACTCTGGTATGCTTCCCGATCTAATTTCTAATTTCTAAGTTGGTACGTAACTTTTTCTAATTTCTACTGCCTTTAATGTTTGGGAATTATTTTGTAGCTATCATTTCCTCTAAATATGGTGAGGTTGAAACACTGGGAAAATCCATTGGACGTCAAACATTTTAGCTGGGTGAATCCTACATTTCTAATTTATCTTGTTGAACATTCGTTTTCTTGATTTCTCCAGTAATGACCATGATAAAGAGACCTAACTTTTTGTCTGATAACTTTTTTTACTTCTTATTTTTTATTTTTCCTATTTTGATTAATATACGTTAGATCACGGCGTTGACTAACCTTTTATCGCCGTCCTTCAAAAGAGCGCTACATAACTCTGAGCCAAACCTCCGTTCAAAAAAAAAAAAAAAATACTATGAGCCAAACTTTCCACAATACACACCACTTATTTGAGTGTATATCATATACCTCCTATAAAAGTTATGATTTTTTTTTATAAAAGTTACAATGTTTTTTATAAAAGTTATGACACACACCAAAATGTTACGTGAATCATATTGTTGAAAAGTTACGAAAAACTAAACAAAGTTACTATGATAGGACAAATTAACCATTGTTTTCGACGAATCAGATATCAAAATTTGCTCAACTGAACCTCAAGGGAAAGGCTACCATACCTCCTATTTGAGTATGTATCATACGCACCTCTATAAAAGTTACGAATCTATTACATCTTATTAATAAAAGTTATGATTTTTTAAATAGAAGTTATGAGATGCACCAAAATATTATGAATCATAGAAAATGTTACGAATTATATTTCCAAAAAATTATGAAACACTAAAAAATGTTACGATTGACAATGAGGTGGCATAGTACACACATTTAATAAGTGTGTGTTGTAGACATTCCCCGGCATGAGTATTGTTTTTATCGTGTACAAAAGGTGTATAAATACAAGTGAACTTCTATAATTGCATAGACGATGTTAAACACCATTACAAATGAGAAGTGTTGGAGTAGTACTATAATCTTTATTTGGAGCGGGAAAGTCTAGTCACACACCAATTTTTACAACTAAATTTACAAGCGATTTGTCACATTACCATATAAGCTCTTTTATTTTGATAGATCACGAGAAAAAGTTCACCTTATAGAACATTTTGAAAATAATAAGAATACCAAAACTTAGATTTATTGGATGTCGATACGTTTTAGTTTATTGGATGTGAAAAGGAGTCGCGCACGCATATATCATTGCTGAAAAAAGTTCTTTGTGCCACAAACTCCACAATTTTAATTATTCGAACCATAATTTATCCTCCCTTCACAACCTTCTCAATCCAAAAGATGCTTACATTTAGGGCTGTTAACGAGCCGAATCGAGCCAAGTTTTAGAATGTTCAAGTTCGTTCATTAAAATTTTAAACGAACTCGAGCCGAACTCGAACATAATGAAAATTTGATGAGCCGAGCTTGAGCCGAGCTTGCCTAGGTTTGAGTCGAACTCGAACTTGTTCACAAACCTTAACGAGGAAAAAATATCAGATATTTATGCTCTAATATAAGTCTAGAACTTTAAAAAAAATCTATTTTGTACATAAATAAGTTCATAAATGTATAAAATTATAAAAACATATTAGTAAAATTTAAGTTTATAATACTTTTATTGGTTTATACAAGTAAAAGTTATAAAATTTTCATTATGTATATGTAAAAGTTTATACATATCACAGGTTATATAGGAAATTCTTATGAGATATGCATATATTCCAAGTTCGCGAGCCTAATCGAGCCGAATATTGTCAGGTTCAGGTTCAGCTCGTTTATTAAACGAGCCTAAAATTGAGGTTCAGGTTCAGTTCGTTTAGTATCTAAATCAAACTCGAACGAGCCTTTATCGAGTCGAGTCTCGAATAGTTCACGAACGGCTCATTTCATTTACAGCACTACTTACATTATCCTCAATGTTAACGCATCCCCATCCCGATACTCATCACTAGCAAATTTCCCAAGTTGGTGACTTTTCTACTGCCTCTGCTTACTCAGTGTTTGCAAATCATTTTGTAGCTATCATTTCCTCTAAATATGGTGAGGTCGAAACACTGGGAAAAATCAAGGGATTATTACCTCTAGGTCTAGAAAAGAAATGTCTAATTACCACTAAGGTAAGTCACTTTTTTTAATTACAATTAAGGTAAGCCACTCTTTTTTGGGGTTTAGCTTTAGGGTGCACTTTCCTATTATAGGATTTTAGTGGTTTAGGCACTTTCATAGGGTACTCTAGGATTTTAGGCACTTTCACAAGGTACCCTAGTCATAGCGTACCTTAGGGTTTAGGTTTAGGGTGCACTTTCCTATATATTATAAGGTTTAGTGGTTTAGACACTTTCATATGGTACCCTAGGGTTTAGGTTTAGACACTTTCATATGGTACCCTAGGGTTTAGGTTTAGACACTTTCATATGGTACCCTACGGTTTAGGTTTTAGGGTGCACTTTCCTATTTTAGGGTTTTTAAAATTTAAAATGTCAAATAGAGAGATCTACTTGTGCTTTTTTGGAAATGTGACTTCTTGGTAATTATGCATTTATGCTCCGAAAAAGTGATCTGATGGGAATTGGCCCAAAAATCAATTGGACGTCAAAAGCTTTAGTTGGGTCTCTCCTAAATTTCCAGGTTCTCTCGTTGAACATTCGTATTCTTGATTTCTCCAGCGATGACCATAATAAAGAGACCACCATAACTTTTTGCCTAATGACTTTTTGACTTCTTACTTTTTAATATAAAAACCTATAGAATTCATTCTGCATATTTCTCTCAAATACTACGGCTGGAAAAGGCCTTCTTACACATATCCAAAATACGCTTAAAATTCATAAAACATTCTAACCATCACACAAAAAGTCAAAATTATAATAAATAAATTCAAAAAGTAATAAAATGAGACTCTCAAATACCCCTTTATTAAAAAGCTCACAAAGGTGTGAGGAGTGAGATTAACAGAGGATCCAAGTCCCTTAACATTAGGAATATTTTTTACTATGACCAACTGGTAGAAAAAAGGACAAAATGAAAAAAAACAAGAAAGAGACCTTAAAAGCTCCACTGCTATGATTAACGCTTGAATCTAACTTGAGGTGTGAATGGAAACCGTCAGAGTCAACGAAGAGGGCTTCAGACCCACCCATTGGTTGTCCAAAGGTGTTAAGCATCTCCACTTCAATCATGAAGATGAGCCATTACTACAGTGTATAAATAGAATGATTGAAATGAAATTGCGTGCAAGTCTCTTAGAAACACAAAAGAAATTTCTCATCACTTGTGCTTTTCCTCTTAGGAAATTTTTTATATATGAAGGGCCTCAAATTAAGGATATGGTTGGAGCCTCGTGAAACACAGGGCCGGGCCTGCCAAAACTCAGAGAAATTCAGATGCGGTGATTCTAAAGACAACAAGCATTATTGTTTCAAATTTTTTTCATCTCAAGTATAAAATAAGTTTTTTTGTCTTACTTATAAATCAATAATTTGTCCCATACTATTCAATTCATGGTTACATTAACTTTCATTAGACAACAAAAACTATACTCCCATCATATAATCTGGGATCCGGCCTTGGTGATGTGCAGGGGATGCACAACACCGTGTTGCGCACCATCCGAGTCGTCCACTCGACGATCCAATGGTCCAAATTTCATCTTCCAATGAGCAGTTCAAATGTCACCGAGCAGATGACTCGGATGGTGTGCAGCATGGTCCTGTGTCATAGCACCAACACCGCTTCCTATAATATATCTATACACTATTTGATAATTTTCTCCATAGCATTCACTTCGTCATTATATCGATTTTCATTTAGACAATAAAAATTCCACTCTCATAGTATAATCTCTATTTTTGATTTGAAATTATCAATTTAACTCTTTCTTTTTTTTTACCAGATAACTTGAACATCCGAACAACATGGCCCAAATCTTAAGCCCAATTTATATTAATTAACTCCATGTTCAAAAAAGGAAAAAGGAAATGTCACTCCCATAAATTCCAACAAGGGGCAGAACCACTATAAGGGTTAAATTGTGAGATAAAAGTATTAATTTGGTCACTTGTGTTATTTCAGGGTTATCATATTTAAAGCCATTTTCTGTTCAAAAAAAAAAAAAACTGTTCAAAAAAATATTTAAAGCCATTTTTACCTTATCTCGAACCACTGTAAGGGTTAAATTGTGAGATAAAAGTATTAATTTGGTCACCTGTGTTATTTCAGAGTTCTCATATTTAAAGCCTTTTTTACCTTATCTCCTCTATTCTCTCTTTTCCTAATGTTCTCAGTCAGAGCCGGCCCAGGGGTAAGCCCCACAAGCCCACGGGCTTGGGCAACCCCCCGGGCCAGGGCAACCAAAAAAAAAATTGTAAGTTATATATATAAATATTAAAAAGATTCATACAATTGTACCAATGATATGTTTGGTATGATGGCATGAGCGTGATGCAATTTCCCTGACGAGTAGTGTTCGATTCCCAGCAACTGCATTGCTCTTTTGCAACTTGGGATCCATTTTTTCTTTTTATCAACAGGGCCTTTCTTCGCTTTTTTCTCTACTCCATTGATCTTGTTTGTTTGTTGGTTTTATAAAATCTTGTTTGTTGTTAACTGGGGTATGCCCCCTTTGATCTTGTTTGTTTGTTGGTTTTATAAAATTTTTACTTACCCAAAAAAATGTATTTTCATTTTTAGTGTGGTTCTACTATTTGTTTTTTCCTTCCCAATCTACGATATCATGAAAGTCATTTTACTCGATCACTTTGTTAGATATTAGCATTTCACAAAAACAACAGTAATGTATAAGTGACAAGTTCTTTTTACATTTGATTAAAAAAAATTGTCCCACTGGTGAACAAATCGATCAAGCTACCACGTTTTTATTAATTTTTTACACAAATCAAAGTTAAAATATGAGAATACTTTCGTATTTTCTTCAAAAATGAAAACCTTTGTACTCTTTTTGCATCTATTATTTATACTAATTGTATCCTTTTAGTTTGAATTTTGTAATTTTTTAAAAACGACTCTTGAAGAAGTAGAGAGTCTAATATTGATAGTTTGCTTCGGACCTCTAAAATAACTCTTGAATTTTTTTAATTCTATATCTTTTAATTTTTTATGACTTAATATTAATAGGGCAACCAAGTTAGGGGTCGGGCTTGGGCAACCCAAATATCGGAGCCGGCACTGTTCTCAGTCTGGGTTCTCTCTCTCTCTCTCAAACTCATGGCAAAAAAGGTTTTGTCACCAAGGTATTGCTATCGCTCAACCAAAGGAGAGAAGCGGATCGCCGAAGTGTTCATGGTGAGAGACGAGTGAAGAATGAGAGCGAAGCTAGAGCCGCTGATCGAAAGGGTCATCAATTTAGGGACTTGCATAGTACTTATCGGTATTACACTTTTTGCCGAGATGGACGAGATTAAACGGAATATACTATACTGTCCGGAAATGACAGGTATTGAGACTAGGAGGGCATTTGAGGTGTTTGGTACCATTTACGTAAATCCATTACGTATTGACCGGTACAGTAAGGAATTCAAAACCTTGATTTTAATTAACAGTATCTAAAAATAATTATGAATCTCTAAAGGTTATTCATAAACATTTTATAATACCAAAATAAATAAAAACGACATCATAATCTAATCTCATCACTAGACTCTCACACACTACTCTATTGCACATTTTATTTTGCAAACATCTCCCAAACACTATAGAAATCCTTAATATATTCTAGCCACATTCCAAAACTCTACAATTCACAAACAAAATGTAAATGCAATCCGTAATTAGGCATCCAAAGGGACTCCGAATAGTACTCCCTTCGTCCTAGTTGAGGTGCTTTCTACGGGAAATCGAGTTTTTTAAGAAATCAAAATTATTTCTTTAGATCTCCAAAATTAACCTTTTTAACTGTGAAATTAGTTAAATGTATTTAAGTTATTTGTAACTTTCAATATGAGACTCAAAATATATGTAATATACATCTTGTTTGATAGATGTCAATTAGTTTTATTTTGATAGATGTCAATTAGTTTTATTATACAAAGTTTTCAAAATCATAAAAAACGATATAAATTAAAAAATAATGGACAAATCAATATACTGGGATGAAAAGAATACTTTTTAAGGGTAAAATTGAAAGTTTTGTATGTTTTGCTTGATGTTTAATAAAAAGTTAATAGTTATTTTGAGACATCCTAAGAGAGATAGACATTTAAATTGGAATAGAGAGAAAACTAGCCTTGTCTATTTGTGGATATAAACAAGAACCTGAGGTACATGAACCAATTCTGTAATATGCAAAGTCTTGTGGTACCTAATGCGTAATAAAGGTAGAAAGCGGCAACCGCTGAGTCGCTGACCACGAGGTCATCTACATGACATCACATAGGTGATGTCAGCTTGACACAACCCACCTGTTTGCCAATTCTGTAATATGCAAATCCTGAGGTACCTAATGTGTAATAAAGATAGAAAGCGGCAACCACCTATCGAATCCGGGGACCCTACTTTTCTCCCCAAAACGTCAACGATTGGAATGGACAAGGGTAAATTTCACTGACCTTCCTATGGTTTCTAAACAAATAATTATACTGACTTCCCTTACTTTACAAACTATTACCAAGATTCCCTCATTCTATAAGTTTACTCAACGGCGTTAGTTTAGGCTTTCAAATGACTGAAATACCCCTGAATATTTGGGTGGTTTAAACAATTAAGTCTTTGTCACACCCAAAAATGGGAAATGACCGGCCGTGAACCACAAGGCTAACTCATGGACACGAAGCCTAAAATAAATAATCCACAGACCACTAAACGATCATTCTTTATTATTAAACTAAATTAAATGAAATTTGTCTCAACATAAGCATGGGGAACACCATCCAAAGAACCGAGCCATTAAAAATTGTTGACCAATGATAACAAAAATGCAATTTATCAAAAAGGTTTAATAAGTGCGGAAGCGAATAAATAAAATAATAAAATTTGAATGCAACATCCTATGGAGGTCGACACAACTAATCCCCAAGATGCCACCAGAATCCTCATCTACCGACTTGATTTCCCTGAAATGATGGTGGATAAAATCCGTCACCTGACAAGCTCAGTGAATGGCAAAACATGTGTAATAAATACAGTTCTAAAGCAGGGATAAAAATATTTTAACATGTAATATAATTTGGCATACGAGGTGTACCACAAAACAACAAATTATGTCAATAACTCTTTTTACCAATAACAAGTCCTTTTGGCGATCACAATACGATATCCAACAACAATGGGGAACCACAACCAATACCAAATAGTACCAAGTGCCAATGAACAAATATCTCATAATTGGATCCAATATCGAAACTTAGAGTCACCACGAGTAGGCAGCCCGTGGAACTTTTCCCTAAGAACGATCCGGCAAAAGTCAGCCGTTGAGCATTAGGGTCACCGGCCAGGACACGGTCTCTTTCCTAATGGTCAGAGTCACTCGCACACAGAGGATTAATTTCCCTGGACTTTCAATAATAAATGTTCCCATCAATATCCACCAAGTTCTCACCAAAAGAATATTTTTTTATCGCATGCCAATTAAAAGATCCAATATAAACAATTTCACATTTTCAATAACCAAATGATAATTTTGCCCAAAGAATAATTCAAGGATCACGTCGAGTTCGAAAATACGTAACATGTTTAACCACTCACCTGGTCGAAAAATAATGCAACTCAAACATGTCAAAAAGAGACTAACATGTACAAAATAGAAAATACGAATTAACTAACTATTCAAATTATATATCACTGAATATGTAAAGTTAGGAATGTCCTGTCACATTTAATTACCCAAACCATGCCTAATCCTCAATTATCGATCATCATTAGCTACCTGAGACTCCAAAGCCCGAACTTCAATAATGAAATCCTTAATTTCCTATCTAAGCAATACTAAATATATAACCCAATTGAAACTGTACATCACCGAAAACCCCATGTTCAAAATTATAGCCATGTATTATATTAATCCCACTATGTATGTAACTCCATTAGAATGCAAGAGAGAGATCAAAACTCCACACAACACACACATGGCAGCCCCCTCCTCCTTCACGTGCTCTCTCTCTCTCTCTCTCTCTCTCTCTCTCTCTCTCACACACACACACACACACACACACCGGCCGAGTACTCCAAGGCAGAACAAAGTTGCAGCCATCAGTTTAACTTAAAATAATGTCCACGCAAGACCATAATCCTCTATCTAATGATATTGAAGAAATGTAACGAAACAAAGGAGTTCAATATACGTACAAGTACTTACGATGATCGTAGACGAAAATATGATAGCCGCCCCGACAAAACCTTAAAGCGCTGCTGCGGCTTCCTCTCTCCCAAAAGCTTTCTAAATATTACCCTAACCAACCAACGTACTCTTTTTAAATGCAACTCTACAAAACCACCCACTAAACATAATGCTCCCTAATTTATAGCTAACTAATTATAAATAATGTACAGCTTTCTTTTATGAAAACGACCCAGTAAATATATTTCACTAAAATTAAGCATATACCCTTAAAACTATAACAATGCCAATTACACCCACACCAAGCGCAAAAATTATTAAACCGGACACAACCATAAAAGCTAAATTTATTAGCGACCAATTATAATTACGAAAAGAAAATTTAGTGCTGTCACAGTCTTGTTCTTTCTTTTTTTTTAATTGGAATTTGGAACATGACAATTCAATAAGACTTTTGGTTACATGTTATTGAATTTGTGTAAGTATTTGTACGTTTTACATATTTACTAAATTATAAATTTTTTAAAATATTATATTTGTTATTTAATGTATCTCACTCTTTTTGATAGCCGAGAAGAAGTTTTTCAAATGAAATGCATATGTAAATTTCCATCTTATTAACATCTCCTTCCAAAAAAATAAAGAAGAATGGAAAATGATCATAATTATTTTTTATAATGACTAAGTTTTACAAGCAAAAATAATGTACTCATTTGACAAGGTTCTTCTATCAAGAAATTTTCATTCAATTATAGAGTAAATATATAAAATGCACAAATCTTTACAAAAATTGAATTACATATAGCAAAAAGTCTAATTTTGATTTTATTATTTAATATTCTAATTGAAATAAAGAACAAGACTTAATTATTTAAATCACCCAAATATTAAGGAGAATTTCAGTCATTTAAAGGTCTAAACTCACGCCTTCAGAGTAAATTTAACGGAATGGGAGAATCTTGATAAGAGTTTGTAAAGTAACGGAGATCAGTGTAATTATTAGTATCTCAGAGGAGGTCTCTGCAATTGTCGTAAACCTCACGGGGGGGACAAAGAAATTTACCCAATGGACAACGCTCCCACCGACTCTTCCCGTTTTTCCAACACGGTTGACCATGAACCATGAATGAAAAACAGACGCGGGCGCCCCCCGGAGGTCTCTGCAATTGCGATAAACCTCAGGGGGGGACAGAGAAATTTACCCAGTGGATAACGTTCTGATCGTTGGATGACACTCTTCCCGCTTTCCAATTCGTGGGGTCAGAGGACTTTACCCCAATATAAATTACTAGCAGTTATTAGCAAGCTTTACTTTCTTTCATATTAAATCAGAGATCTCCAAATTCCAATGGAGCGAACCAGATCAACGCCCACCGGCTACTTTCCGTGAATCAGTCATCTTTTTTCCGTGGAAATTAGCAGCAGGGGCTGCAGGGGTACTACACTACCTTCTTTTCATTGGAAAGTACTTTCCTAATGGCTGAAGGTTTGTTCAGAAACCTCAAAATTCCAATGGAACCAGTCAGATCAACGGCACCCTCTACGGCGAAGGAAAAAAAAGAAAAAGAGAAAAATAAGGATAACTACAGGAAAACGAGGGGGATGATGGAAATGTTCCCGACAAGAAACAAACAGGAAAACGAGGTGATGGAGATGAAGGTGAAGAGAGCGAAATTCCTGGAAAATTGGATAAAAAATTGATTCTGCAAACATTAAGGAATAACAGAGCGGCCTTCTTGAGAAGACAAATTCGAGGGAGGAATCAAAGAGACCGTGCATGACGGAGAAAATACTTGGTTCAGTTGATTCAACAACAAGAATATCGTCGACGGATTTTGATGCTGCAGACAACACTGCACATCTTGGGGGGCCATGTCAGAGTGGCCCTGTTGTGTCTCTTTCAGGGAATGAAAATAGGGGGGAGGCATCAAAAAGAGAATGCATCACTGAGAGAATACTTGGTTTAGAGGATCTTCAACAAAATTCTGGTGGTAGACGTGATAATGCTGCTGAGAGCTTTGGCGGTAAGCTTTGCTGCTACTGTTAAATAGAATATACTCCATTATTGCTGACAATCTTTGTCTTCTTTTCAACCATTTTAGTTCTTCTGCGAAAGAGGGCTTAGTTATTTATGTATTTAGATTCAAATTTTCAAGAGAGAAATTCTTTATTTGTTTTTTTATGACTAAGTTCTGTGGCTTATGATTCACATAATAAAACCTTTTCATTTTTGCTTCTATTTCTCTCTTTCCCTAACCAGAGGCGAGAATAATTGACATTTTTTCCTCACTAGAACAAGCATTTGTTGCCACAAACAATAGAGCGCATCTTGCCAAAGCAGATCTCGGCGGCCCCACTGTGTCAAATTCAGAGAAGGAGAAGGAAAATAAGAGAGAGGCATTAAAGATGGTATGCTTAACTAGTAGCGTCCTTAGTTTAGAGGATCTACGGCGACATTATGGTGGTAGACATAAAGATGTAGCTAAGGGCCTTGGTGGTAAGTTTCTACTTTTAAAATTCTGTATTGCATGCAATCTGTCTCTCTTTTCCATTTTCAACCATATTAGTTCTCCTGCCAATTAGAAGACTCATGTTTTTGGATTCTACTTATAAGGGTAAAAAAGTGAATTGAAATTGTTCATCTGTTTGGGCATATTGTCTGGTTATGCATACTTAGAGCTGCAAGTTCACCTGAACATTTTTTCCTAACCAAGATATTGTGTACTATATGGTACATACTACCTTATAGTGCAACTTGATTGTAACCATGTTTCTAAATCTGCTATGCTTTTCTGCAAATTTTTGTTGCTCCACTTACTTTGGTTTGCATTATTTATACCCTTGGGGGTTTATGTAGTGTCTGAGTTCCTAAATTAATGGATTATTGTTTCACACGCAGATACCCTTGCACGGAAGTCATTCAAAGTACTAGATGTTTTTCCTCTCTTGGAACGGTCTAATAGCATTAGACACTTGATGCCACGAAGAAGACTAGCACTCAAGCGTTGGGCAAGACTAAAGAAATCACAAAATCTGCCACAAACTCTGCAAGTGAACCACTCAGGAAAATTGACTACTCAGGTTAGAGCTCTCCCTGATCTAGGTGAACATGTTTATAAAACATGTATTTGTTCCAGATACATCTTCAAAGGATGACAAAATGATCAATATTGGTGAGTTTATGCATTGGTTGCAAGTACAGTGTTCGAACCCAGATTCTCATTCCATTGTACTAAGTATTGCTTACAAGGGTATGACAAAATGAATTCGAAGTATGGATCCAAGTTTGTGTCATAGACTCATATGCAAGAGTCAAGAGTGGTTAGATCGTCAATATTTTTGTTATTAAATAAGGTAGCAAAGAAAGACTAATATCTGTTTGATAGTCTAGTAAAGAAAGAAACTCTAGATTAGCCAGACCCTTCATTATGAGAGGGAAGATTGGTTGAAGTCATCGTTCTGTTTATGGATCTGTATATTCATTATTTCTGGAGGTGTGCATTGATCAATAGCTTTAACTATCCAGCTACTGCAGCTTGCTAGTTCTTTGCATTGGCCTATCGTCATATCGGATGGAGGACAGGTCATATCTGTTTCCGTAAAGAAAACTGTGACAAAGACATTTAAGAGAAATTACGGAACTATGACTGTTAGTTTGTGGATAACAACCGACATTTTGGCAGGAGATGCAAAGGTGCTGCGAACAGCCTTGGTGGTAAGCGACTGCAATGGATGAAGTTTTTCTTGGCTGTGTTCGTTTCCCAGTTTTAGTTTAGTTTTAGTTTTGATGACATCATCATTACCCTCATTTCTCTCTCTATCTCTCTCCACTCATTACAACTTTTTACATCATCAAAACTAAACTAAACTACCAAACGAACACAACCCTTGTAATCTTGGTCTGTTTACGAACGATCTAATGTTTATGGTGAAGCATCGAAAATTGAGTTTTCTGACCAACTACTGGTGCTCATGCAGCGAACCGCATGTGTAAGCAGCGTGGGATCAATCTGGTATCCGCAGTGAGGCTCATCCATAAGCAACATCGGATCCATCGGTGCCTGTTTCAACGAGTAAATCACTTTTCTATTTTCATGTCTATCAAGTTTTTACATAGGTAATAGGTCGTAATTGTTATGTGAATAGTTGTGATTTCTCCCTAAAGGCCTAACCTTTTAACAATTGTGAAATTCCATCGGCTCCTGGTTCATAATTCACTCATATTTGAGTCCCTGTCATCAATTCAGGTCATTAGATTGTGAAATCAATTTCACGTATGAGTTTTAACATACTCAAGTTACGTGAATTCAGAAACTGAACAAACTTCCTTTCGCAAAATTTTTACTCTTTGATATCTCTAGGAATGATAGCCAGATGCAAAATGTCCAGCTTTCCCTCAAATTGGATGTCCATGTATCGTTATTGAGAGTCATTGGGACCATCTGTTAATAACTTGAAGTTTGTCCAAGTTTATAGACTCTTTATTTAGATTTTGTTGCATCTTAAAACCAACACCCAAATCATCCACGTTCTTGAATTTTAACAAACTTTTTCTCATCAACATTTGAACTTGACTGAAGTTCAATGATATTATACATAGATATGGGTTCTTCCTTTGAAAGCTCATGCAGTTTGGAAGTGTTAGCGCTATTCGAAGCCATCAGGATTTAGCTGCCTTTAAATCGCATTGTTTTCAAATTGTAAGATAAAAAATATGAATGTTTTTCTGTTGACTAATATTACAGGCCAAGGTATAGATATACTCCCTCCGTCCCCAATTTTTGGTCCCAAATACTACTTTTTGCTGTCCTAAAATTTTGGTCCCAGTTCAAAAGTAAGTGGGCATTAGGTACTGAAATTCCTTTTTTGCCCTTCCATGTTTTAATTAGTACAAACAGAAGTTGGAAATGACCTTTGGACCGTAATTTTTTAAAAAGAGCACTGCCAGCTTTTTCTTTTTTCATTTGGCGCCTACTATAGTACTGCCAAATCAAAACCACTTCCCAAGTTCCCATCATCAATCATCATCATCATTTGGCGCCTAATTATTACAGTATGTGGCAAATCAAAACTCAAAATGCTGATTTTTTAAAAAACAGAAGATTGAAGGGTAGAATGGGGAAATCAGTTTATAAAAACTGTAATGATTATGTTCCCTAATAAAGTTGGAATCCCGAGGAGGGACAAATAAATGGGGACGGAGGTATTTTCTTTGATAGGTTAGATTATGACAGTTGTGACTTGTGAGGCTAATTGCTTGTTAGACAGTTAGAGCATTTTTTGTTGTTTGTGTGTATTGGAAAAAAATATGAGTAAACGTACTTACCTCTACTGAACTCAGAACCGGGCAACAATGTAGGGGTTTTCTTTTGGAGGGGAAAGACCAGCTGAAGTAGTCAGTCTATCAATGGAAGAGAAACTTGTTTCAAGGCTTCAATTTCTCCGTATTTCCTGGCTTGCTAGATCTTCCCTTCGCCCTTTGGCCTTTTCACATGGAAGCGAGATTGCGAGGCATATAGCCTTCTCATCTAGTGAATTTGCAGCTACAAACAACAGAGCTCACCCTGGCAGACAAGGTCAGCGTGGCTTTAGTGGATCTCATCCGGAGAAGGAAAAAACGGGGGAAACACCAAACTGGGAAGGGATAGCTTCCGATGTAATTACTTTTGAGCATCTCCAACACTATTTTGGTAGTAAGCGTGAAGATGTTGCGAAGCGCTTTGGTAGTAAGTTACTGCTTGCCATGTTTCTCGTGTTCAACTCACTCTCTCTTCAAGGGAGCTGGATTACTCATGGAAGCAATATAATAATAAGGTTTTCTCATGTTCATTCTTCCTCATGCAGTTAGCGTATCCACCTTTAAGCGTGTCTGTAGGCATCATGGGATTCGTCGGTGGCCAAATCGTAAAAGAAACAGAGGTAATTTGTCCCTTAGCTTCCTAGTCGCCTGTTTAGATTGTCAAGAGGAGAGAAATGGAGAAAAATCATAATTACCTAATAATTCAATTTCGGATGTTTTCTTATAGTTAAGGCACTTGCACTGAAAGGGAACGGTTATTGATTTGGTCCCTAATCTCCTGACAAAAGGTTTCCGTGTCTATAGTTCACATATTAGAACCTTCTTTCTTTTTTTTTCTTTCATCTATGATAAGTGGCGAGGATTATTCAACTTTTTCGGCATATTTTCTCTCCTAAATTATGCCAGTTAAGAAACTGTCCAAAACTCTTCTTATCTTTTATTATCTTTCCTACCTAATTTTTCTTTTATTTTATTTTCTCCAAACAGTCTTGAGACCCCCCGATCCACATGGAGAAAAAAATCCATCACCCTCGTTCAAGACGCATTCAACAGTTGGGCAAATCATGGTGGAGAATGAAATGGGTTGTCAAAATCCGGAGCCACATCAGTTTCAACCAGATGCTTTCGAAGACCTAAACTTTTGGAATACAAACAATGGTTCAATAGCAGAGATGCTAAGTGATTGGGAAGCTTTTTTAGCTTTAGAGGAAGAGCCTTCTCTGGAGGGACATGTCTTGACAATAGCTGCATGTTCTGACCCAGCTCTGAGCTAACAACCTATTCCTACTATTCCCGACACGATGCCCACTATCCACATGACGCCTCATCACACAGCCAAGGTCTGTGATGCTAAAGATAACATATGGGAAACTAATAATAAAATTTCAGTTCCCTCTCATGTCAGGAATTGATGAATTGAAGAAAGAAGTGACAAAGAGACTGAAGTTGGAGCCTGATAGTTTCCGCATTGAGTATAAAGATGAGGAAGAGGATGGGATTTTCTTAGGCTGCGATGAGGACTTGAAGAACCATCTGCAACTTTTCAGCAATCAAGTGATCAAGCTATTAGTGGTTGATAGTGATACCATGAATGTTTGTGGAAGTTGCTGCTCATTGATGCGGAAAGGACCATAGATGTATCACTAGTTCCATGTTCTTTGTGTAAAGGATTATTTCTGTGCCAGACTTTCTCTCAAAGTGGTTAAATCAGAATGTTTAAAAGATATAGCGGACTTGTTAATAAAAAGATATAGAAGTATCTCGACCTGCGTTACTCACTCATGATATTCAAAATATCCGATTAAGATCACATCTTGATAGAAACAACACAGGTATTTGATGAAACGATACCACACCAATCCTACAACTTCCCACATGAGCACTTTCCGTCCTTAAAATGATGAACCTTCTCGTCTCCCCATTCAGTATCAACTCCCTCCCAACTCTTGAAGGTCTTTGAATTGCGTTTTGTCAGTCACCACAAATGCAGAGGTTCTTGATGATCCGAACGGGGGTCCTGGCTAGGCTAGTGATCAAACGACATGCCTTCTATTTGCGCTCTTGGTTAGTGACATAAAGCACTTATCTATTGTGAGGCACATAACCAGCTTCTCTCATACAACCTTTTTTAGGCCTTCATTCTATCATATCCGTCCCCCTTGCAGATTGACTTACCCTCTCCTTCCCCATTGCTTCATT
This sequence comes from Vaccinium myrtillus, assembly GCA_016920895.1. Taxonomy (NCBI): domain Eukaryota; kingdom Viridiplantae; phylum Streptophyta; class Magnoliopsida; order Ericales; family Ericaceae; genus Vaccinium; species Vaccinium myrtillus. Next base: position 75,202 of record JADGMU010001070.1, on the reverse strand, counting down.
TACACGTCCAGCATTGCCTAAAAAATGGCTAAACACAACATAGTGTTTTGTTGCAGACTCAATAGAGTAGTCATTTGTTGAAAGAAAATATCCAATACTTGGAGGTTAAGAAAATTTAGATGCTAAGCAAAAAGGTGGAAATATCTACTCATGCTTGGAGGCTACGTAAAAGTGTCCAGACACGAAAGTCTCTGTTCGGACTGCAAATGGGACTAAGACTCGTAGTCTACTGCTCTTTAACCTCCTAATCCAATAAATGGAACTAAAGACAGCTTGTAAACTGTGTCCACATAGGATCCTCTGTGCTTGTAAATGATGATGGTATCACTTTGTTAAAGTTTGTTGATGACCTGTTGTCGAGCTGTGGTGATGAGCAGATCATCGTATTTACTGCCAACCACAGAGACTGACATGATGTTACTCTGCTGCGCCCTGTTAACATTTATGTTGGATACCTGCAACTAAAGGAAAATTCATTTGTGGTTTGCATGAGAAAGGAGGCTGGTGGTTTGGGAATCAAGAAAGCTCAAGAGCAGAATCTAGCCTCAATCTCCGAATCGGGATTGAAAATTCTGGCAGGACAGCTTGTGTTCACTGGTGACTCCAGAACTTCAAGTGAACAGGATCGTTTACAAGTCAGCATACTAATTGCGATATGGATAATAATATCTTACAATTAATTATGTGCTTATGCATATATCATTGCCGGAAAAGTTTTTTGTACCACAAACTTCACAATCTTAATTATTTGAACTATAATTTATCCTCCCTTCACAACCTACTCAATCCAAAAGATGCTTACATTATCCTCAATGTTAATGCATTCCAATCGCGATACTCATCGCTAGCAAATTTCGCAAGTTGGTAACTTTTCTACTGCCTCTGCTTACTCAATGTTTGGGAATCATTTTGTACCTATCATTTCCTCCAAAATATGGTGAGTGGAAACACTGGGAAAAATCAATTTAGCTGGGTCAATCCTACATTGCTAGGTAATCTCGTTGAGCATTCGTTTTCTTGATTTCTCCGGTAATGAACCATGATAAAGAGGCCCCAACTTTTTGTCCAATATCTTTTTGGCTTCTTACTTTTTTTTTTTTTCTTTCTATTTTGGTTGACATAAAAGACTCATAGAATTCATTCTGCATATAACTCTCAAATTCTACTTATGCTAGAAAAGGCATTCTGTACATATCTTCTAAATACTCTAAAAATTCAAAAAATGTTCAAACCATAATACAAAAAGTCAAAATTATAAAAATAATAAATTCAAAAAGTAACAAAATGAGACTCCCAAACACCCCTTTATTAATCAACTGGGACTAGCTTAGTTGGCAATGGCTCTTACATCTCGCTAAGAGGTCAGGATTTCGAATCTCTCCAATTGCATATAGGGGCTTTTCTTTTCTTTGTTTCTATCATGTACGGGCTTATTTCTTGTATCGTATCGGTTAAGTTGTCCTGGTTTTGTACTTTAGACTTCATAATATGAGATCTCTTCTATCGATTGAAATAAAAAAAAACTTTAATTATTAGAAAGCTCACAAAGGTGTGGGTGAGAGAGAGATTAACAAAGGATTCAAGTCCCTCAACATTTGGAATCTTTTTTTACTTTGACCACCCAGTAGGATTTCCACTGTAGCAGTGGCTCGTCTAGTCATCTTCGTGGTTGGAGTGGATAAGTTGACGCTAAAAGACAAAGAAAAAGAAGGCAAGAAAGAAACCTAAAAGCTAGCTCCACTATGATTCACTCAGAATCTAATTAGGGATGACAATTTCACCTAAAACCGATGGATAGCTGAGCCAAACCAATCTTATCGGGTAGGTTTTTTATTATTTTTTTACTACTCATGGAACGAGTTTGGTTTTCGAAACATGATCCTCGGCGGGTTTGGATTTAGATTTGGTCTTAGCAAGTATTCGGCTAAACCCAAATCCAAACCCAAACCGAGTCCAAAATGATCCATATAATATTATAGGATATGTTAGCTATCTATGTGTCTTCTGTTGCTTCTGAGTCAGCATTTAGCACTAATCATAGATTGGTGACTCCGTATCGTATTAGACTTCATCTCAAGACAATTGAGGCATTGATGTTACTTTTTTATTTTAATGTATAATCTTTTTACGTTTATTAATAGAATGAATATTAATGTGGGTTTGGTGCGGTTCGGATAAAATCCAAATCCAAATATAGTTTGGTTATGGTGCACTAAAAGTCATATCCGTCGGATATTAGTTTGGATTTGGGTATAAATAAATACTTTAGGTTTGGATATATATGGTAATCGCAAAACCCGGACAAAACCGATCATCCCTAAATCTAATGTGAATGGGAACCTTCATAGTCAACAAAAAGAGGGCTTGAGATCCACCCATAGGTAGGTTGTCATGGTGGGAAGTTCGAATGCGTATTTGCAACATTGGCAACAATTCGATTCTTTTTGGAGGCAAATCATAATTTAAGTGGACGGTTAGGACGGTGGGTTGTTATGCCAATTTCTCTGGAAAAATTAGTCGAGGTGTGCGTAAACTGACCCGGATACTTAGTAATTTTAATTTATCATAAGTTATTAATTCTTTTAACAAAAATTTCATTTATCGTAAGTTACAAATTTTATTGAACGCACATGTCTGAAACACGGTGTTGAAGGAGCCGTTAACAATTTTGTTGTGAGAGGGACCAAAAAGGGTTAGTTTTCAAATTTATGTAGAACCACAGATTTCCATGAAAGTTTCAATCTGGGGTTTATGCAGATTAGTCTAATTTTCACCGTTGAGTGGGTCATCGATTGGAATGGACAAGGGTAAATTTCACTGGCCTCCCTATGGTTTCTAACAAATGTACAAATCTCTCCTGAGATTTCTTATAATTACACTAACCAATCTTATTTTTCAAAATACTATTACCAAGATTCTCCCATTCTATTGAGTTAGCTCCACGATTTTAGTTTAGGCCTTCAAAAGACTGAAATAGCCCTGAATATTTGGGTGGTTTCTTGTTCTTTTTTTTTTTTTCAATTATTATTTTGCAACATTAAAATCCAATAAGACTTTTTGGTTATATGTCATTGAATTTGTGTACGTATTTGTTCGTTTTATATATTTACTAAATTGTAACTTTAAAAAAAAAATTATATTTGTCATTTAATGCATCTCACTCTTTTTTGGTTGTTGAGAAGTATTTTTTTCAAATGAAATGCATATATAAATTTCCATCTTATAACATCCCTTTCCGAAAAAATAAAAATAAAAATAAAAATAAAAATAAAAATAAAAATAAAAATAAAAATAAAGAAGAATGAGAAATGATCGTAATAGCTTTTTATAATGACTTAGTTTTACAAGCAAAAATAGTGTAATTGACAAGTTTCTTCTACCAAGAATTTTTATTTTTTCATCAGTAGAGTAAATATATAAAATGCACAAATCTTTACACAAATTCAATCACATATAACAAAAAGTCTAATTTTGATTTTATTCTTTAATCTTCGATTGAAAAAAAAGAAAAGAAAAGAAAGAACAAGACTTAATTGTTTAAATCACACAAATATTTAAGGGTGCTTCAATCATTTGAAGGTCTAAACTAACGCCGTTAGAGTAAACTTAATGGAATGGGAAAATCTTGATACTCCCTCCATCCCAATTTAAATGCTCCCTACGGTTATGCGTGTTTTTTTAAAACTCTTATAATTTTCATTCTATAATGTATTTTATATGCAATATGGATCTTATTTGATAGACCTCAATTAGTTCTATTAGACAAGATTTTTAAAAACTTTGAAAACCTTACCAATAAAAAGATATAGACGTTTGAAAATGATACGGATATACGTAGGGGACATTTAAAATGAGACAGAAGGAGTAGTTGTTTGTAAAGCAACGGAGGTCAGTGTATTTATTAGAACCTCAGGGGTGGTCTTTCTAATTGTCATAAATCTCAAGGGGGGTCAGTATAAAAGAATTACTGTATGATCATTATAAAAGACAATTCTGTTCGACCGGGTTTCCGAAACCAGTTCCCACTTTTTCCCACTGGGCCCCATCTCACAGAGTACTCTTTTTTTTTTTTTTTGGGTCTAAACCACCGGTATCCGGAATCCCACTGGACCCCGACAGAGTACTCTTTTTTGTTGCCACTTTCTCTCTCTTTCTGCTTTTGGAAAATGCTACTCCCTCCGTCCGGATTTGTTATTCCGTTTTGGGGATTCCAACTTTTTTTCCATTACATTTTGAGTTTGTTAATTTCCTATTTTAACCTCAATCCCTCCATTTAATACTCCCTTCATTCTAATTTGATAGTCCACTACGAAACTACGTGAAATTTTCAAACTCAAAAATAATGTAGTTGCAAAAATTATTTTTTTATTAATATGGATCTTATTTGATAGATCTCATTGAGAACTTTAATACGGTGCAAAAAAAAAATTCAAAAATATAAACATATTATTTAAAAAAATTAGTTTTTGTGTTGTTATTTTATGTTTTAGAAAAGGGGTAAAAAAGTAAATTTATCATACTTTATGCTTTGACTTTTGAAGGTGGACAAACATTTTAGGACTGGAAAAAATATGTTTGTGGACTAACAAATCCGGACGGAGGGAGTATTGTAGTGCGCAAATTGTGAACAAATGAGTTGGTGGGATCTAATTCAGAGTCTTATACAAATGATCCAAGACGTTTATCAGTTTTAAAATAATTTTTTGATTGGTGTATGAAAAAATCAGCTCAATTTAAGAACTTTAAATATTTGATCTAATCTTTCAATTTTCATTTAAAATTTAGAATCCTAAATTCTAAAGTCTAAAGAAATTTTAAATAGAAGTTAACTAATCGGATCAAGTAGTTATAAAAATCTAATTGAGCTAGTTTTTGTGGAGGTGACTAAAAGAATTATTTTAAAGTTGATGAACGTCTTAAATAATTTGTATGAGACTCCGAAATGGATCCCACCGACTCATTTGGATACAATTTGTGCACTACAATGACATTTTCCAAAAGCAGAAAGAGAGAGAAAGTGGCGACAAAAAAGAGTACGACTTTTAGGGAACTGGTCTCGGAAATCCAGTCGAAGAAAGGCCGACCCCCATGGTTGGGGGCTTGGGGCTGGTAGGGATGAAGGACCCCCCTTCTTCATCTCCACGGGGTTAATTTAAGCTCACGCGGTGAATATTAGCAGTCTTTATACTACGCTTCCTTCTTTCATCTCAGAGATCTCCGAATTCCAATTTTCAGCCAAATCCATTCTAACAGTGGTGCAAAATAACAGCCCAACCCAATCAAGAACCCACAACCCGGAAAACAAAATAGAACTGGAATTTCAAACATCAAAGTGGGTCAAAACTCACCCAAAATCACTTGACATTGTTTCAGCCAAGAGTATTTCAAGTTTTGATACCTGATTAGGCATAGGGTTTCGACTGAGCTGAGTTAATCTGTTCTGCGATTTGTTTTTCTGACTGGGACTGGTTCCATTGCGACTTGAGAGAGAGAGAGAGCTCCGACTGGTTAAATTGCTACTCTGTCTTGGATCTTGATCGAAAAACAAGCAACAGTAAACGGTATGTTCTAGATTAACGCTCTGTTCTTCTTCTTTGTTTTGCTTTCGGTGTGTTTGAGATAAGCACATGTTCTTCTTTGTTTATATGAATGATTCCAAAACTCTTGAGTTTTTTATATTTCCTCCAAACCCCACCAACAAATAAAATAATAGCACTTCATTTCCACCACTTGGAACTTGGAAGAATACTTACATATGACATGAGTAAAAATAATGTTTTTGGACTTTTACCTTCGTTTTTTGGAACCAAATGATTGTGTACTAAGTAATAGTCCATCTCGATTGGTAATGAGGTTTCTAACTCTGCTATGCTTTTCTGCTAAATTTTTTATTGCGCTACTGAATTATTGCTTCCATCATTTATACCAGTGGTGATTTATGTACTGTCTAAGTTCCTCCAAATTTAATGAGTTACGGTTTCGCATGCCAGATTCCCTTGCGTGGAAGTCATTTGATGTACTCGAGAGTCTTCCTCTCGGGGAACAGTCCATCATTAGACACTTTGCGCAACGTAGAACACCAACACACAAGGATTGTGTACAACGAAAGAAATCACAGGATCTGCCACGAAGTCTACAAATGGACTGCTCAAGAGGATTGGCTGCTCAGGTTAGGATTCGCCCTTATCTACATGTATATGTAGGTGAACAAATATTTATTCCAGCTAGGTTTTCAAACTACAATAGGATCCATATTTGTGAATTTACCCTTGGTTCAAGTAGAGTGTTCGAAGCCGTATGCACATTTGTGTGTACTAAGTAAAGGTTATGAATTATGATAAATTGGATTCAACAGTTACTCTCAACAGTTTCGTTGTTTAAATAATTTTGGAAGAATATATAACCATTCAAGGGATAGACCACTATAGAAATACGTTTCAAGTTAGCCGAATGAAGAAGTATTCTTTTGCAGAGGAAAGATAAGTTGAAGTTGTCATTCTGTATTTGGGTGAGAACATTGAGTTTTTACAGATGGGTATATTAATTCAATGGCTTCAGCTATCCAAGTACTGTAGCTTGCTATCGGCTTTACCAGATAGATGACACCTCCTTTCTCTTTCAGAAAAGAAAATTCTGCAATGGGTGTACTTGGTTTAGAGGTTCACCGACAGCATCATTTGATTATCTAGTAGAGAAAGAAAAATAAATCTACATTAGCCCCACCCTTCATTACGAGAGGAAAGATTGGTTGAAGTTATCATTTCTGTTTATGGGTATGTATTTTGATTATTTATGGATGAGTATGCTGATCAATGGCTTCAATTATCCAAATACAGCAGTCTGCTTGGTCGTTGAATTGGCCTGTCGGCTTACAAGATGGAAAGAGTAGTGATTCTCCCTAAACGCCTTTTTAAGAATTTTGAAATTCCGTCAGCCCGTGGTTGATACGAATCCCATTTTCGTCAACACAGGTCTTTAGATTGTGAAATCATTTTCGCATGAGTTTTAAGCTAATCGCATTATGTGAATTGAAAAACTGGACAAACTTCCTTTTGCAAATTTTCTGCTTCTTGTTGTCTCTAGGAATGATAGCTGTCGAGGTGCGCAAAAACTGTCTCGGACACCTGGTTATCAAAAAAATTAAAAATAAAAATGGAATGCTAGCTTAGATATATACATGTACAGCTTTCTTTCAAATTGGACGTACAAGTATCTGCAGTGAGAGTCATTGGTTCAATATACATGGGACCATCCATTTATTTCTTTGAGTATGTCCAAATTTATGGGCTGTTTATTTATATATTGTTGTAACTTTTCTTTAACCAATACCCCCATCATCCACGTTCGTGACTTTTAACAAACTTTTTCCAATCAACATTTGACCTTGACTGAAGTTCTGGGATGTTTACATAGGTATGGGTTCTTCCTCTGTAGTCTGTACATTCCCGCAGTTTGTAACGGTTAGAACTATTCGAAGCCATCAGGATTTAGCTACCATTAAAATCACATTGTTTTCAAATTGTGAGACAAAAATCATGAATGCAGTTCTAGTGATTACTATTAGTTCAAGGTATTCATATGTTTCCTTTGATTCGTAAGATCATGATATTTATGAGGCTAATCGCTAGTTAGAGCATCAATGTTTTTGTTGTTTGCATGTGTGAGAAAAAAAAAATGTGATTACATCCTTATTTAAACTAGGAGAAGAAACCATTAAAGTGTAAATTTACCAAAAATGACTAAACATATGTTGTGTAAACTAGGAAAAGAAAGAAGTGCAATACGTAAATCTCCTGATTTTTTGATTTCCCTTGCTGAACTTAGAGCGGGGCAAGAAGGCAGGGGTATTCTTTAGGAGGGGAAAGGCCAGATGAAGTTCTTAGTCTATCTAGAGAAGAGACACTTAATTCATGGCTTCAATTTCAAGCTTTGCCCTGGCCTTCAAGTTCTTCAAGTCCCCATTTGGCCTTGCAAAGTGGAATCGAGATTTTGGGGCATCTAGCGCACTCATCAAGTGAATTTATCGCTACAAACAATGGAGTACGCCCTGGCAGTAAAGATCAGGGTGGCTCTAGTGCATCTCATCCTGAGAGGGGAACAGCGAGGGAAACAAACTACAGGGAAGAGATTAATCTTGAGGATCTTGAAAAACTTAAAGACAAAAATCGTGAAAATGCTGCGAAGTCATTGGGCTGTGAGTAATTGGTCGCCATCTTTTTATTGGTTTCAAGTAATTAACTTTGGAAGGAGAGTTGGCTTATTCTGTTGGAAGCAATATAACAATATGCTTTTCTTGTGTGTATTCTTGCTCATGCAGTTGGCTTGACCAAATTTAAGCGCATCTGTAGAGACAACGGGATTGCTGATTGGAAAAAATTCCGTGTTTCCTCCTCCATCGAGCCGAGGCCAAATTTTGGAAGTTACCGTGGTTCCTCCCCCTCCATCCCGCCGTGTCCAAATTTAGGAAGCGACCACGGTAATTCCCCTCTCCCTAATACCCTAATAATCCAATTTTGGAATCTCTCCAAAAGTTGAGGCACTTGCACAGAAAGGGAACAGGAGTAATGATTACTACTTTCGTACCTAATCTTCCTGACAAAAGGTTATCGTTTCAACAATTTAGATATAAGAACATTCTTTCTTTTTCTATCCATCCATCCTTCCTTCCCACAAGAGGTGAATACGTTATCTTTTTCCCCGTCTCCTCTCATAAACTATGCAAGTTAAAAAATGCTACAACTATCCATTTCTTGTCTTCTCTTTTACCATCTTTCCAGCCTAATCTTTTCTTTTCTCTTCTCCAAACAGTATTGGCACCCGCTGATCCAAACGGAGAAAATAATCCATCACCCACGTCAAATACGCAATCAACTAATGGGCAGATCTCGACGGATATTGAAATGGGTGGTCCAAATTCAGAGCCAAAAGAGTGTCTACCAAATTCTTTTGAGAACCCAAGCTTTCAGAATATGGGAAATGGTTCAATAGCAGAATTTGAAAACTCTACTACATTTGATGATTCTCACTACGGTCATGATCGCGATGCGGATATTTTTTTTTCAGATGTGTTCGACAGAACTGAAGCTGAACGGATTTCGGATGATTTATTGGAACTAGGCTTTATTGGAGAAGCATCAACACAAATCCCAAGAGAGAATATGGGCGAAGATAGGAGAAGTTTTTTAGTTGCACAGGAAGTGCCTCTTCCTGTTCTTGCTCCGAGCCAAGATATGCCTACTGCTGCCGACACAATGCAGGAAGAGCCTCTTCCTCATCTTGCTCTGAGCCAAGATATGCCTACTGCTGCCGACACAATGGAAAGTTCAGAATATTTGAGAGATCCGTTAGCTTCAGTGGTAGGGCATCGTATCGAGAAAAATCACTGTGGAACTTCTAACTTGATAGACCCTTCATGTTCTAATCTAGCTCCGAGCCAACCGATGCAGCCTACTATTCCCCACATGACGCCTCTTCTCACAGAAAGGCAAGATTCGAGACCGGTGAAGCTATATGCAACATACGGGCAATACCAGATAAAACTTCACCTCCCTCTCATGCCTGGAATTATGGAACTGAAGCAAGCAGTGTCAAAGCAACTGGGGTTGGGGCTTGATAGTAGTTTCGAAGTTTTGTACATGGACGAGCGTGGGGAGTGGATTTTAATGACGGATGATGAGGAAGTGAGGGAACTTCTGCAACTCACCTCATCGGAAAATCAAGTTAGCAAGCGATTGGTTATTAAGGTTCCCAATACCCACGGGTTTTTGTGATAAATGCAGAGGGTGATTCTATTAACCCCTCATTTTCTCCATGCAACCCATTTTTTTCATTTAACCCATACTTAAAATTCCCTCAAACCAATTTACTCCATACAACTCACAAAATACACCCAAACTACCCTTAACCATCGCTACCAGTTTTCATACTTTGAATGTCGAAATATACACTCATTTTTTACAACAACATGTCGATTTATATTGAATGTCCAATTTTTTGTCTTTTTTCAACATCCTCATGTTGAAATTTATGTCTATATTCAACTTTTGAATGTCGAACTAAATACATGTAGATAAAATATTATTGTTTTCGACAATAACATGTCGAAATATAACTATATTTTCAGCTTCTTAATGTTGAAATTTGTGAAATCAAACATGTGAATTTCTCAGGTATTGTTTTCGGAATGCAAATGTTGATGTAATGCATAGAATTCGATATTATGATGATGAAAAATGTAACTTAAGTCGACAATTTATTACTGAACTTTGTCTTGCATAATTTTGATTATGTGAAAAGTTTCAACATCGATATGTTGAAAAAGTTTACATATGGCGATGGGGGCATTTTGGTCTTTACACAATAATGAAAATGAAGGAGTTTTTTGTGGGTTACATGGAGAAAATGTGGGGTTGCTAATAGAAATATAGAATCACCCAATGCAGATCATTGAAGGGGAAAGGACCATAGGTATGTGTAGTAGTTGTAGAATACTATTAGTACATGGTTAACACCAGTTCATGTTCCTTGTGTCAACGTTCCCTTGCCAATTTTTCCTTTTGCTAAACTAGAATATTCTTCGAAATGCTGCAGTCAACAGGGTCTCTCTTTATTTTGGCCTAGGTTTTACATAAATTTAGCTGGTGATACTTGTTTAAGGGCAACTCCACAATACACACCTCTTAAAGGTATGTAGAATATGCACTTAATGTGTGATCAAAGATGTGACATCTCATAAAGATTCATAAGCATTTAGTGCGTCCTGGAAGTTGTAACTTTTATTACCCCTATTAAAACTCGTAATTTTTCAGCAATATGATTCATATCATTTTCACTAGGAATCATAAAATTTGTTTTTCGTAACTTTTCAGCAATAAAATTTATAACATTTTTACTAAAAATTATACTGTAACATATTGATGCGTGTCATACATTTTATAAAACATTTTGGTGGTGCATAACACAACTAAATAAGGGTGTGTATTGTAGCCTCTCTTTAGGTAAATCTCCTTCAATGGGGTTTCTTTTTATCATCTTATGCTACAGGGGATTACTTGTGTTCGCCATCATTGTTAGATCATGTGTAGATCTCGTCATGATTTGTGGGCTGCATTGATAGAGGAGCACAGTCCTATGGACCCTGCTGGTTCAAGCACTTCTAACCGTTCGATTGAGCTGATTTTTTGTGGGGCCCCTCGGAAAAATATTCTAAGAACAACGAACGGTTCGGATCACTCGTGTGGGACCCAAAAGTGGGTCCCCGAGAGGGCTCGGTACATTTTCTGTACCAACCCCTATGTACCCGTAGGATTATCCACAGTCCTATATTGTTAGTTGTTTAAGCAATTGTATGCTTTTTAAGACCCTTGTCGTACAGGTTGAAGCTATAAGTCCCCAAACCTCATTTCTATGGAATCCGCGGCGGGGGTGCACCCGATTGCTTTGCACTGTGTTGTGTACTCTCGGCCATTCAACTGTGTTTTGGATGATCCGGATGTGTTTTATTTTTTACCGGTAAAAATAAATTAAAATTGTCAAACGCATCCAAACCGTCTAAAATATGATCGGATGACTGAGGGGTGTAAACCGGCTGGAAGATTATTACTTTTGGCTCGTCGGCTGAATTCTTTTTCTTCTTTTTTAGTGACAAAATAATTTTTGTCTGTCTATGTGCTCAGTTTCTTTGTTTTACGTTTTGTTTGTTGTTGCAAAACGACAAGTTGTTTGTTTTGTCATTATCTGTTTCTCATGTTCTTCTATCATCAATAAAATTCATACAATAAAAGAAAACCTTACGTCCAAAATTTCTATGGAGGATACCCTATGAGTATGTGGATGAAGATTTGAGGAACAAGAGTGAGTTATTGCTAAAGTACAATCCAGTTCATCGATTCAAAGTGAATATATATAAACCCTTCCGCTGGCACAAAGAAAGTCTCCACTGGGCAGCAACCTTGCCTCCCTCATCTGTCCAAACAAAAGCAAGCCGTTATCCCTTTCCCCATTATTTGCGTACCATTTTCTAAGGAGACGATCGAATGTTCCTCTGGCGGATGCTGTCAAACGCTCGCAATCATCTTTTCATACTCCCGCATTTTGTTTTTTAAGTTGTTTAATTTTGTTTTTTCGTAAATAAGTTGATTACTTCACTGTTTACAACATTAGATTACCAAATCAAGAAGAGCTAAAAAACCAGTGCTTTCGAAGGAGTTGTGGGGTGACAATTTTACGACCAATGTACTCGCTTTGTCTTTTTTAAGTGATACCTTTGAGAAACGTGCATTTTTGTGGACGTTAAGAACGTTTTTATTAATTTTTTTTTGCACCAAATTAAAGTCCTCAATGAGCACCTTAATTTAGTATAAAAAATTAAAAAATTATATAAAGAAATATATTTTTTAGAGGTTTGAAATTGCACGTATTTCGATAGGGATTACTTAAAAAGGGACGGAGGGGTAATTATTAAAGGAGAATGGCTACAATACACACCTATTAAAGGTCTGTACCATATGCACTTAGTGTATGGTCTATATTGTGTCATCGCACAACAAATCGTAACATTATTTAGTGTCTCGCAACAAATTTTCAGTGTGGATTTTTTTACAAAAGACCCAAAGTAGTTTTGCATGGTATGTTTTTTTTATATGCAACCATGCCCATCCATTGAAGTAAGGCATCTATTGTAAACAAGAATATATCCCACGTTGCTTGAGTATGGAATGCATTATCTCATAATATGATGTTGTAACCTCTCCTACCTAATAGCAGAAGCTTTTGGGTTCGATCTAAAGTTTCTACATGGTATTAGAGTAGGGCCCATTTTATACTACATTTAAAGCAAATTTATAAGGGATTATTACCTCTAGGTCTAGAAAAGAGATGTCTAATTACCACTAAGGTAAGTCATTTTTTTTTAATTACCACTAAGGTAAGTCACTCTTTTTTGGAGTTTAGGTTTAGGGTGCACTTTCCTATTATAGAGTTTTAGTGGTTTAAACACTTTCATAGAGTACCCTAGAATTTTAGGCACTTTCATAGGGTACCCTACGACTAGGGTACCCTAGTCATAGGGATACCCTAGAGTTTAGGTTTAGGATGCACTTTCCTATTATAGGGTTTTAGTGGTTTATATAGAAAAGTATAAACTGAAACCCTAACATTTCTAGAGAGAGAAATGAAACAAGTATGAAATGTTATTGCTGTTCTTTCGATGCCTTGAATGTTCTCAGTTTGAGGCTATATACAATACACTTGAGAGAAGAAGAGAGGGAAGTCGATTACCAAAAGTGCTGAGCTGGCCACTACTTGGCCCTCACTTAACTAAATGAGCTTAACTACCTAAACCCCTTTCATAGCAAATAACTGCACATTAATGAGTTTCACTAACACTCCCCACCAAACTAATGGGGGTCGGGACAACCATTAGTTTGGTTTTAAGAAGATGAAATCGATCAGCTGATAAAGGCTTTGTGAAAATGTCTGCAACCTGAGCCAAAGTACCAATGTGTTTCACCACAACTTTCTTATGCTGGGCTTTTTCACGTATGAAATGGTAGTCAACCTCAACATGTTTAGTCCTAGCATGGAAGATAGGATTGGATGCCAATGCCAAAGCTGAAAGATTGTCACACCAGATTGTAGGAGGACAAGAAATGGGAAGACAGAGATCTTGTAATAATTGTTGCACCCAAGTAACATCAGCTGCGGTTTGAGCCAGGGCACGATATTCTGCCTTTGTAGATGACCGAGCAACAGTATATTAGACACCCCGATTTTGACCTGAGAAACTTATCAAGCATTCCTGATGATGATATAGACCAATCGTGCATACCTTGAGGCTAAGAACAAGGCTTGAACTCACCAAACACCCTAAACCATTCTAAACCCTCCTAGAACAATCCTAAACCAACCAGAATGACCAAAATACCCTTCAAACCACCCATAAACCTCTTCAAAACAAACCAAAGCCTACACCATATTCTAACACATTCAAAACCCTCTTTATTGATATATAATACGTCTCAATCCGTTTTGAAATGAGGGAGATGTGCCCGTTTTACCAAAACGACTTGCTTTCCCGACCTTCTGAGGGTAAAATGGTCACACACTTGGATGTACAAATTATCTTGGCTTCAAACCAATTGGGTTAGAAACTAGACTCCATAAGCTTTCCAACGCTTCAAACCACGCACAAAACGGAGTTCGGTAGCACCCGGGGCAGCCCAGCAAAATTTGGCCTGCAGACCCCTTGAGCGCTCAAGCCCCCTGTTGAGCGCTCAAGCCCTGTCCAGTCTGTTGCTGGCAAAGCATCTAATGATGAGATTCCAACTGAATGGCTGCCACCCAGCCGTTTTTCTGTTGCTCGCATGCAACTGATAGACCCCAGGGTAGGCCTAAATTTCTTCATTAGACCCTCCACTTCAAATCAATGCACTTTCCCCCCATTTCTCTCTATATAAACCACCCTCCACCCATTGTTTTAGGACCCCTTGGCTGATCTCTCTCTCTCACACCCTTCATCAGACCAAAACCACTCTCTCTCATCCTTCAACCACGTTTTACAGCCTCTCTCATCCATTTCCATCATCTTCAAGCTCAAAAACACTCAAAAATCTCATCTTTAAGACCAAATGCACATGGGTCTTTAAGATACCAACTGATCCTGACCTCTTTCTCACTCTAAAACTCCATAGTCAGCCCCTCTCTACTGTAATCATCCATCAATGGTAGCTCCATCATCCAAAATCAATTAAACCCACTTGATCATGCCAAAAATGGTCATCTAACCTTCAATACACCCCCATCCACTCAATCAATCATTCAATCAGCCTTACGTCCTTCTCTCTCTGTCCAATACGTCACTCATATAGCCCATAAACATAGCCACTACTCAATCATCCATCAAAACCCCAAGTTCAAGCCTTGATCAAAGCCAAAAAGGTAGAAAATCATGTGACAAACCACGTTTTGGTCATCCTGAGGGAGACCAGTGGGTTCATGGAGGTTCCACATACCTTCTATGAGCTTACAAGGTCTTAGATATCAAAGAAAATGATTTTCGAAAACCCCAGCTTCAAATGGTATGAGCGCTCAATGTGAATACTATGAGCGCTCAAACAGGGCTCGAGCGCTCCAACTGTGAGCTTGAGCGCTCATACTACAACTTGAGCTCTCAAACTATTTTGGCCATTTTGTTGTTTTTTGTGGTTTCTGATGCTTTCTCATGTTGATATCAATTTATGAAGTGTGTGTGTGTTGATGTTTGGCTAAGCCAACCTAATATCGGAGTGTGTGTGTGTGTGTTGATGTTTGGCTAAGCCAACCTAATATCGGAGTGTGTGTGTGTGTGTTGATGTTTGGCTAGGCCAACCTGATCTCTTATCTCTCTCTCACTCTAATCATGCTTATGTGCGGTATAATGCTTATTCTCCATTCACATGGACACCTCAAGTTTATTTTATTCACGTTGGTGAAATTTCAATACATCATGCATCATCATATATCATGTGGAACTAGTTTGTGGTCCAGATGAAGGTTGGATGTTATAGAAACACTCAAACCCAGGAGATGGCTTGAGCGCTCAAGGTATCCCTTCGAGCGCTCAAACTGTCTTCTGGTTCAATCAAAATTCTTTCTCATTTCAACTTACTCTTGGCATTTTGAGTGTTCTGCAAAGTTTTAAAGCATTGAGCCTTCATTCTTGTCATACTAACTGCCTCATTTTGGTCCATGAATGAGTTTTAAACCCATGATCATGTGATTGTGCTATTTTATTCAATGATTCAAATGTTGTTTCTAAACAAATAATGAGGATCAAATCTTGTTTTCATCAAATCAGAATCATCAGGAGCATCAGAAGCATGTTTGAGTTGAAGAGAGCTTGAGCGCTCGAGCCCTGTCTTTGAGCGCTCAAGCCCTTGACAGAGGGATCAGATTGGTTTAGTTTTGTGTTGGCTTGTGGTGTTGTTTCTGTTTATTCTGTTGTCACTCTGTATATCCTGATGTTGTTGCTGGCTGTTTGATGTTCTTATTTGTTCATATTTGCACGTCATTGTCACTCATGTAGTCCACACCGCACATGCATACACTTAAATTCCATTGTTGTGCTTATTATTGTTACATGGCTCCCATCCCCCATTCCCCGTAATTGCTCAAAGTCGAATTATAAACATTTCCCATAATCCCACAAAAGTCAAGTAGAGACCGGTTCTTCGAACTGGGCGAGGGGGGTGCCGTAAAACCCTTCCCCTCTCGTAACTGAGCCCCCGAACCTAAGATAGTATGGTGATGACGGGTAGGGGTGCACATACACCGGGCTGGGCCGGGCTTATATTAGATAATAACGAGGTTTGTGCATTCCCAAGCCCGGCCCGTTTATGATCGGGCTTCATTTAATATGCCCAAGCCCAGCCCAATTAAAATTTTAATTTCCCAAGCCCGTTCAATAAGCCCATTTTTTTTTTTTAAAACATGGTATCACAAATATAAATTAATCAACTATAATAACAATTCACAACCGTAATAACATACTCAAACTCAAAGTTCTAAGTTCTTATAAAAATAGTAACAAAAAACCCCCAAAAATTAAAAAGCAATTGCAGTGCTAAAAAGGGATGAAACTCTCCAACATCCATCAATCTCTAACACCCAAAAACTTCTCATGGGTATCTCTCCTTTAAAAGCACACTTCTTCACAACATATTTTGTAGAGTACAATAAAAATAAAAGGAAGAAAATAATGAATTATTACCATAAGACAATAGTTGAAGGGAAAAAAAAACATTCAAAGTTTTCTTAACAATTGTTTTTTAATTTCTAACCCTAAACAACTAGGAGCTGTAACATATATATTATATAGTATTAAAATAATCGGGCCGAATTGGGCCGGGCTGGGCCTCAAAGCAATTTCCCAAACCCAGCCCATTTAGTAAACGGGCTTAAAATATCAGCCCAGCCCGGCCCTATGGGCCTAAAAATTTATCCCAAGCCCTAAAAAAAACGGGCTGGACTGGGCGGGCTACCGGGCCGGTGTGCACCCCTAATGACGGGCCAGTAATCCTTATCCATTGAATGAGGCATGAGTCAATCGATGTTCGGTTCCTCGGGGACAATCCGCTAAAACCCGGGTGGTGACTCCGAATTGATTCGAGATCCTTCCGGAGGGGGCGTCCACAAGTATGTTGCTCTTTAGCAAACCATGAGATCAAATTGGAGCCTAAGTAAAGACAAAAACCCGTAGTAGAGCGTCTGTCCAATCTATCCCCTGCCTAGTCAGCATCGGAGTATGCTGTTAGAGAGAAATTCCCAGGAATGAACATTAAGCCACTGTGAAGAGACCCTTTAATATACCTAAGAATTCGTTTAACTGCGATGAAATGACTCTCTTTGGGGTCATGCATGTGTTGACATGCTACATTTACCGCAAAGGAGAGCTCAGGGCGAGTGAGTGTTAAGTATTGAAGAGAGCCCACAATAGTACGAAACCAATGAGGGTCAGAGAAGGGTGGATCAGGATCCAAAATTGCAGGTTTAACTGATGAGGGGGTTGAGCTGGGTTTGCAATCTGTCATGCCTGCCTTGTGTAACAGATCAGAGGCATACTTAGTTTGTGTCAAGAGCAGATTGGAACCATGGTGATGAACCTCAATACCCAGAAAATAATGTAATGATCCTAGATCTTTCATAGCAAATTTAGTACTCATGACCTTGATCAACTCAGGAATAAAATCAGAATTACTTCCAGTCACTATGATGTCATCAACATATATGAGAACAAGCACAATACCATGTTGATTTTGAAACAGGAACAAAGAGGCATCAGCTTTACCTTGAACAAACCCTTGTTGAAGCAAGAAAGTGGAGAATACTGAAAACCATGCTCTTGGGGCCTGCCTTAACCCATATAGAGCTTTATTCAACTTACAAACATAATTGGGATGAGCAGAACTTTTGTAACCCTGTGGTTGCTTCATATATACATTTTCATCAATAACTCCATGTAAAAATGCATTGGACACATCCAATTGTTTGATTGGCCATTGATGAGACACAGCCAAGCCTAATACCACTCTAATAGTAGGCTGTTTTACAACTAGACTAAACATTTCAGAGAAGTCAAGACCCTCATATTGTTGGTTACCATTGGCTACCAAACGAGCTTTATACCTGGCTACAGTCCCATCAGAATGTCTCTTGATTTTATAAATCCATTGAGACCCTATCACATTAGCTGAAGGAGGAAGAGGAACCAATGTCCAGGTGCCTTGATCAAGAAGAGCTTTATACTCTTCTTCCATGGCCTTTTGCCACACAAAATGCTTAACTGCCTCAGAAAAGTGACGTGGTTCTTGTAACGGTAATTCACACTCTAGTGCAACAGTTGTGAGACTAAGCGGTAGTTTGGGCTTAAAAATGCCATGCTTAGATCTTGTAGACATGGGATGAATGTTTGTTTGAACAAAAACAGAGGTGGTATTAGCTACAAAAGGGAGACTGGAAACTGTATGGACATGAACTGAATCACCAAGAGAAGAAGAAATAGGAAGATTAGGTGGAAAAGAAGTATGATGAGAAAGTGAATCAAAAGAGTTATGAGGTGGAGAAGTATGAGTAGAAGAAGACAGGGAGGGTGCACAGGTAGCAATGGAATCAGAAAGTGGAATGTGAATTACAATATCATCAAATGTTGTCAAAGGCACATGAAATTTTGTGGGATGAGAAGACTCAGAATAAGATGGATTTGATACAAGTAATGAATAAGGAAAATCTGTCTCAACAAATTTTACATGCCTAGACAAGAAGACTTTGTTACTCTGTGGATCATCTTTGTATCCCTTAGTGTTGTCACAATAACCCAGGAAAACACATTGAAGAGATTTAGGGGTTAGTTTATTAGCAACATAAGGTTTGAGCCATGGGAAACAACTACAACCAAATGGTTTAAGAGCCATGTAATCAGGAGATGTGTGATATAAAAGAGTATAGGGAATGTGAAACTGTAAAGAGGAATGAGGCAGTCTGTTGGTAAGATATACAACAGTAAACAAAGTCTCAAGCCAGAAAGAAGTAGGTAGTTCTGACTGTAACAACAGAGTAATAGTGGTTTCTATCAAATGCATGTGCTTCCTCTCAACCACACCATTCTGCTCAGGTGTGTGAGGGCAAGTAGTTTGATGCACCATTCCAGTAGTGAGAAATAAATGAAGGAGAAAATGATTAATGAATTCCCCTCCATTGTCACTTCTGACTTTTTGAATTTGGGTATGAAATTGAGTAGAAATATAGACCTTAAATTCTGCAATTTTTGTCTTGACCTCAGACTTATAGTGCAAAAGAAATAACCACGTGTATCGAGTAAAGTCATCAACAACAAGGAGATAGTATTTAAACCCTTTGTGAGAAGGAACAGGGGAGGGCCCCCAAACATCCATATGCACTAATTGGAAAGGAACAGTGGACAATGTTTCAGAAACACCAAAAGCAAGCTTATGGCTCTTTGCCATATTACAGTAAGTACAATTCACCATCAAGGATTTGGAAACTGGTAAACTAAATTGCTTTATTACAGAATGAAAAAGAGTGGAACTGGGATGGCCTAATTTTTGATGCCATAACAAAGCAGAAGATGAGGATGAATGAGGAAGACTTGAGGAACCTGAAGCAGAGCTAACAAGAGCTTGAGAACCAGCTGAAGAAAGACTGTCACATGAAGCTTGAGATGCTGGAGAGGAAGCTTTAAAGGAGTTCAGTAGTGGATACAGTCCCTTGTGACAAGGACCCCTGTACAACACTCTGAGAGTAGACTTGTCCTGAATGACAAGCCCATTACAGTCAAAGATAAGCAAACAATTATTGTCTTTGGCCAGTTGATGAACATAAATAAGATTATGTGTGATGGAGGGGGTATGTAGTATTGATGACAAATGAAAAACAGAAGTAGGAGTGGGTAAGATACCCTTACCAGAGTGAGCAACTGGAAGACTAGAGCCATTACCCACAAGAACCCCTTCTGTCTGAGCTGCAGGATGAGGTTGGGTAATATTATTCAGGTTGTTGGTGATATGATGAGTAGCACCACTATCCACATACCATTGCTGTGTAGGATTAGATTCCATTGAACTGTAACCACCATACATCCCCATAGGTTGATCAGATCCACCAATATTGGTCCCAGAAGAGCTAGGTATCATTGCAGGCATCTGATAAGTTGCAGTAAAGCTAGTGCCGATCAAAAAAAAAAAAAAAGCACAGTAAAGCCAGCAAAAGGTGTTACACCAAAACTCTGAGAATATGATGTAGTTCTCCCAAAATTATTCTCTGGCCTGTGAAACTGAGGTGTTGATGTCTGAGACACGTGAGATGTGGTCATTTGAGGCCTAAACTGGTGAAACATAGGAGATGGCTGCATGATTGTTTGCATTGGTTGCAGAGAAGGTTGCAGCATTGGTTGCATCATTGATTGCATTGGCTGTGGCATTATCTGTGTGGTTGTGTAGTTAACAACAGGATTTCCCCAAGAAGAAGCATGTGGATAGGTCGGTGATGCACTAAAACCACCAAAAGGAGCACCATATTGTGAATCAAATCCACCAATTTGAGACTTATAATAACAGTAATTCGTGGTGTGGTTGTTTCTACCACAGATTTCACAAGGATCTTTGAAAAATCTTCTGCTACCTCTTCCTCTTGGATTATTCCTGTTTTGATGTTGATAAAATTGCTGCTGTGGAGCAAACTGCTGTGACGCAAATGATTGCTGAGGAACAAACTGACTTTGTACAGATATAGGCACAAGTTGATTTTGTTGTCCTGAGGCTCCACCTCCTGAATTGGACGGTGAAACTAACCCTAGATGAGACATTCCAGTTTGAATAGATGCAGTTGACACTCCTCCAGCAGTGTTCATACCCCCTTGACTTGTGTTTTTCTCAGTTGTTGCCACAAGAACAGTTGTGTGTTCAGAAGGTAATCCCTTTGATAATTGTTGATCCTCACCATTCAACATTGAAACTAGTTCATCAAAGCTAACATGATCCTTTCTTGTTCTAATAGCTGTTCTAAATCCATTAAAATCTGGAGGTAAACCCCTAAGAGTGTGAAACACCAAATCATCGTCATCTACTGGACTGCCAGCTGCAGCCAATTTATGTGAAAACTCCTTTACAGTGTCTATATATTTCTCCATTGTTTCTGTTTTAGTGTGGCAAAACAGACGACATTTCAACTCATGAACATGATTTCTGGTAAGAGAATTATAACGGTTTGACAAAGAATCCTAGACCTTTTTAGCATGATGAATCCCGAGAACATAAGGTAGTGTTGATTGAGACAGAGATGATGTCAGGCATGACAACAATTGAGTATCAGTTATTCTCCACACAGCAAATTCAGGATTGTCAACTACATTTCCTTCTGTATTACGAATCTTAGATGATGGACACTCAATTGATCCATCCAGAAATCCATAGAAACCATTAGCAGTCATTACATTCTCTACTTGAATGCGCCACAAGAGGTAATTTGAACCAGTCAATTTTACATTTACTAATGACTGAAAATTGGATACGAGAAAGGCCAAAGATGGAGAAAGAGTTACCGCTACCGCTGCCATGACTATCTGTTCTTCGTTTGAAGAATTCTTGAACTCCTTTGATTTCCGAAATTAAAAACGCTTTGAATAATTGCAGAAACGAACAGGATTCTGAATCACAGATTGAGCACCGGAATCAAGCTTTGATCTCCAGGATTCAATTCTTGCGACTTGCGTCTTCACGCTCTGATACCATATAGAAAAGTATAAACTGAAACCCTAACATTTCTAGAGAGAGAAATGAAACAAGTATGAAATGTTATTGCTGTTCTTTCGATGCCTTGAATGTTCTCAGTTTTAGGCTATATACAATACACTTGAGAGAAGAAGAGAGGGAAGTCGGTTACCAAAAGTGCTGAGCTGGCCACTACTTGGCCCTCACTTAACTAAATGAGCTTAACTACCTAAACCCCTTTCATAACAAATAACTGCACTTTCCTATTATAGAGTTTTAGTGGTTTAAGCACTTTCATAGAGTACCCTAGAATTTTAGGCACTTTCATAGGGTACCCTAGTCGTAGGGTACCCTAGAGTTTAGGTTTAGGATGCACTTTCCTATTATAGGGTTTTAGTGGTTTAGGCACTTTCATAGGATACCCTAGGATTTTAGGCACTTTCATAGGGTACCCTAGGGTTTAGGATTAGGGTGTACTTTTCTATTATAAAATTTAGTGGTTTAGACACTTTCATAAGGTACCCTAAGGTTTTAGGCATTTCATAGGGTACCCTAGGGTTTAGGTTTATACACTTTTATAAAGTACCTTGGGATTTAGGTACTTTCATAGGGTACCCTAGAATTTAGGCACTTTCATATGGTTTGGGAAATCGAGGAGAGAGAGAAATTGTGCCCATGTAGAGTGGGTAGAGAGAGAAAAAAACGGAACAAAGCATGACCAGAAGAATTCAAAGAGATACTCGTGTTTTCCTGCGCTTAGAGTTAGCGGTGCATTTGAAAAAAGGGCTTGGACCTCTGGGTAATTCCTCTGACAAAGCTGTACCGGCAGGGAATTATCCCAATTTATAATTCACACCCCACTAACTCAGAAAAGAGGCTACCTGGAAAAATTTAACACAAACCTTGAAGATTTATGAGGGTACAATTTCGAAAATAAATTCCGTGGCGGGGGCATGCAACCACTTTTCCACCAAAGTTTGTAGTCTACGGGCACATGATCAAGATACACCGCCCGTGCACTGTACGTACACGGACGTGCGTATGCATATCTTTTTTGGTTAAATTAGCTCCCATTTAATAGATACTTAAAATTTGTTAAACTTGAATTAGACTCCTAACTCATTGAGCCGTTATTCATTTACCTCCTGCCATCTAAATCTGCCAATTTGTTGCCGGATTTTGCTGAGTTAGGCACATGTGGCCATTATCTGCTAGTAAGTCAGAGACATGGCTTAAATTGGAGGGAAATGTGGATGAAACATCAAATTTTGGAGGGAAACTTATTCCCCTCTGTTTGTCGTTTCCCCCCTCTTAAAAAAACAGAGCATCACCACAAGACCAAAATTTTCCTTCATACCTCCATAAGCAATTACCAGTCCCAAATACTCGTCCATAATGCCATACTTCCATAACCCTTCCTAACCCACAATGAATAGCAAATTGACTAAGAAAAGAAAGTGAAGGATGAGGAGGAATTTGAAGAGGGAAGAATTGATGGGTCGGGGGTCTTAATTTTTGATGATCCAGGTGAGAATGATTATATGGGGGAGAGAATGGTGGACTGACTCTGAATGCTAATAGTAGTGTTACTTGTGGAGATCAAAAGGGAAAAAAGATAGGAATTGCCGGCAAAGAATTTGATGGCAGAACCAGTGTGCCACAGGCCGAGATGGTGGAGCCAAAGAGCATATTGGGTTGAAATTTGGAAGTGTGTTGTGTCATGGTAGTTTGGGAGTGGGTGAAAGAGGGTTGAGTTGGGTTGGTGGTTGTGGTGGTGGACTTGTGGTGGCGATTTTGGTGGTGTTTAGGGGTGAAATTAAAACCGGCCAAACCAATAAAACCGGAACGGAAATTGACTAGGTTTGGTTTTCTCCGAACTACATGGAGGTATAAGTGAAGTTTAAAAACTACCGGTCTAAAGGATTTATAAGGGCATCTCCAACCCATCCTCTATTCCTTCATTTCTTTCTCCATATCTCCATTTTGGAGCAAAAATCAACGTCCAGCCCATCCTCCAAAAATGGAGGATGCAATTTGGTTCTCCAAGTATGGAGTGGAAGAAGAAAAGGGAGGATCCTCCAAATACACTTTTTGCATATTAGATTTGGAGGGAAAAGGAGTAATGATCGAAGGAAAAGTGAGGAAGTATTTAAATGAAGATGACATATTGATATATAAAGATTTGTGATTGGGCGAAAGTATAAATAGTAAAATCCTCTATATTCACTTTTTTCTTATGAAGATGCCATGAGGAAACAAAGATCAAATAGTCCATGAGGAACTAAACTCTCCTTTAGAAGGATTTTGTCGGGAGACCCCCTCAACTATACTTCTTTTTCACGAACACCCCTATAAGAATTATGACAACAACTAGACCCCATCATTCACGTGAACATGTCTATGTAAACCCCTCCCATCAACATTCCATTTGCATCGATCAAGTTTTCGCTCTAACACTAGTCAAGTTTAAGCAAAAAGGAGCAGAATTCCATATGCACATGGACCTATTACATTGAATTTTCAGATCATTACACGCCTTCCATGTGTGTGGCATAGCAAATCTTATAAAGAGAAAACACTGAACCTTCCGCGACTATGCATAGCAAACTTAAATTTCTCCAATACAGAACACTATCTCACCTTACAGAATACTACTTCAGAGATCAACTTGGGACTTGGGGGTTGGGCTCTCCCAAGGTCTCGGGTTTGAACCTCTCAGTATCCCTTTTGGAGCCCGTTCATACGGAGCATTTGCTAGGATTAGTCGACGTGTGTGTAAGCTTACCTGGACACGTGGTTATGGAGAAAACAAATTGCACATATGCCAATAATATATTTTCCCTTAATCAAAGGCTAATCTCAAATGTATGTAAAACCCCCAGAAAATCAGTCATATGGAGAAAGTTAATTTAAGATGCTGAATCCAGAAGAGGGGGAGAAATTAGGGATCTTACAGCTTAGCTTTCTAGTACATAAATTTGGCCATATCCTTGATCCACCACATCTCAACCCCTACAGAACCAGAACATTTTTATGAGCATTTGACTAAGAAAACTTACAAAGCATCGGCCTCGGTTGGATACTAAAGCCACCCCGTCATCCTCGGTTGCAGTTGTGCCAAGAAAAAATCCCTTTACATCAGCAGAAAAAAAATTAAAAAACCATAGCATTATGGTTGTAAAGATCTCCCGTTGTTGTTTGCACAAAAATAAGGACATATTATAGCCACTCCCATGACTGTTGTGGTAATAACAGCTAGGAATTCAGATCATCCTCTAACATAGGGCAATTCAAGTCTATGAAGAGACATCAAATCCCTTTTGGTTGTTTAATCCACTAACTTCCTTCTCAACTAACCCCTGCTGACTTTTATCTTATGACAAAAAAAAAAAAAAAAGTTGTAGTTGTGCTGATAAAAGAATAGGACATTATTTTATGTACTACTATTACTATATTCGAGTTTAGTCACTGGTTCAAAATTGACTAAAGAGAGTCTGGGCTGAAATTTTGCAAATTTGGGGTTTTTGTGCGAAAAATAGTGCTTATAATAGGGAAGTACATTGTTGTATATTCATTTCATTTCTTTTTTTTTTTTTTTCGATAACCAGGTGTCCAGGCTAGCTTTCGCGCACCTCGATTAATCTTGGGAGACCAAAAACAAAAAGGGTTTCTAGCTAGCATCTTGAACTTCAACAATTATTGAATTTTGGGCTTTGTTGAAGGCAGTCCCATGGTATTTAAAATACTTGTGAAGCCTTCAGTGCTTGTCCTCCAAGATGGAAAAGCGACATATTCCCTTCTTCTATTTCCTCCTCCCTCTCCCCTTTTCTAATTAATGTTTAATGTGCAAGTGGTTGATATAAAGTCCTAACCTATCAAGTCTCTTTGTGCATGTGTATAGTGTCTCAAGAAAAAAGTGCAGGTGTTGTGAACCATGATGGACCGATAAATAGAGGATGTCCCCAAATATGAGTTTTTGGTAATTTCTTCACTTCTGTAAGCCTCTCAGTCACGTCTACTATGTGGTATTTTACTTTTACTTTCTCTTCTGTTGAACTTCTCTTTTTGGGGGTTTATGGAGCATAATCGAACATGTGTCCTTTTCTTTTTTATTCATTTCATTCTATATTTGTGTGAGTAAAAGCAATGAAAAGTGATCCAAATAAATGGAAAGCACATTTTTGGAATAGTTTTGTAGTGTTTCTGGTTTCGGAGAAGGATGGAAATGATTGACCTATTGAGTTGTGACGTCAAGGACTCTTGAGACCGAGTTTAAGGTTATTTAACTCTCTTTCAAGATTTTTTCTTTTCTCATCGTTGAGAGTTTGACATAGGCTTCTATGTATTCCTGTTTTTGCTTTTCAGAGAAGGATTAAAATGATTGACTTGTTGGGTTCTGATGTCGAGGACTCTTGAGACCTAGTTTAAGGTTGTTTCACTCTCTTTCTACATTTTTCTTTTCTCAATCGTTGGGAGTTTGACATATATAGGCTTCTAAGTATTCCTGTTTTAGCTCTTCCGAGGGTTGATTCCTTATCATCATCATCATCATCTCTAACCTCTATCCATTTTCTTGTTTTCGTAATGCTGTTTCTCTCCTATATATTATTATATTTGTTCTCTTTGCCAATCAAAAAAAAAAAAAAGTGAGGAAAATTTTCTACCCTACATAAACGATTTCTTACCAAAAAAACATGGTTTACCACCCATCGGTCCTAGTTTTAGGGTACGGGGAAATAGTCAACAATTCCCCCCCTTTTGGGGAGAATTTTTAGGTACACCTTAAATTACCCCCAATGTCTTATCAATATATAGACCAACCAAGCTATTTCTCCAAACGATGCGAGCTTAGAACCCATCAGTTCGGACGTGGAGAAGAATTCTGTAGGTCACGAGGCCACAAAAAAGACAGTGTTTCAATTTTTCCTCCATCCCACGGTATCCGTATACCCCACTTGATGCCCACCAAAATCAGAATGAAGCCACAGAACCCTTTTCCAATTGCCGTTCATTTGCCTTTGTTGCGGCCTCGTGACCTACATAGTTTTTCTCCACATCCATTCTGATGGGTTCTAAGCGTGCATCGTTTGGAGAAATAGCTTGGTTGGTATATTGAAGAAAAATTGGGGGAATTTAAGGTAAATCCTAAAAATTCACCCCAGAAGAAGGGAAATTGTTGACTATTTCCACGTACCCTAAAACTAGGAGCAAATGGGGGAAAACCGTGTTTTTTTTTTTTTTTTTTACAAAAATCGTTTTTGTACTATCGTAAATTTCCCCACTTTTTTAAAAAAATTTGTCGGCAAAAAGAACAAATATCTTAGTAGCAGAGAAATAGGATTACAAGAAAAGAAAATAGATAGAGGTTTAGGATGATAATGATAAGGAATCAACCCTCCAACTAAAATAAAGAAAAACATAGTACTAGTAGATAGCAACAATGTCCCTAAAGCTAGGTGACAAATTGCAGAAAAAAATTTCTCCACTTATGTGATTTATGACGGAACAAATAATGTGGCTTATAGATTTATCCCTCGATTCATCATTTCTATAGAACGAGTAGGGGTGTAACCGGTCCAATTCCGTTCAGTTTACCGTCATTTTGGGACCGAACAGATAATTTCGGTTTGGTGATCTAACCGAGACCGGTCAAAACAAGGACAGTCAGTCGGTTTAATTAGCTGGTTTCGGCCTGGTTTGGCCATTTTGGTCGAAATCAAGCTTATCGAATGGTTTGAAACTGAAAACCATTTGAAACTAAAGTTCACCCCTGCTCAGCTCGCCTAACTTGGCCCCTTTTTTTTTCAGTTTTAAGAGTTTGGGATATGTATTTTGGCTCATCGGCTGGATTGGGTTTAATTTTTAATCCTGTTTGATTAATAGGTTGGCTTGGAAATACCTCTTAAAATTAAGCCCATCCCGGCCTAATATAAACTATTGACAATGATGTGCATTCCATATTTATACTATCAAAAATAATTAAGAAGAAAAAAAATCCACAACCATAATTATATATATGCATCACCCTAATTTAAAGAACATATGCTCTCTTTGTCCCCAATTAAGAGTAGAGTATTCTATTTTGGACTGTCCTTTTTAAGTGCATGTTTTAAAAGTTAATAAGTAAAAGTTTGACAATTTTAAGCCTTACATATAGTTCGCTTTGTGCTCGCCGCACGGCTGCACAAGGGACATGTTCATTTTAGTTTTTTTGAAAAACATTAGCTAGTAATTCTTAGGAGCCTAATTGCTGTTAACTAGATGGGCTGTCCCATTTGTCATTCTTTAGTAGTAGATATCTCTTTCACTATCTTAGATGGGTCTGAAGCATTTTGTAGTCACGTTTACTTCCATGTTGCACTGGTTTCCTATTATCCCTATCCTTCCTATGTAGCCTCTTGGCCTTCCCGCTATTTTCTTGTTTCTTTTCTTTCCTTTTGTTTTGTCCTCCCTGGGGTATGCCCCTTGTAGGCTGTATATTCGTTTAGCCCCTTTTATTTTCAAGCTTGGTTTACCCAAAAAAAAAATTCTTAGGAGCCAGGGCAAACTAAAGTACCAAGAAGAACAAAACACAAAGTACTTTGGAATTTTATCAGCCCCCCATGATCAGGAATGGAATTCCTTGAAACAAAAGCTAAAAGAGTTTCTAGCATCTTGAACTTCAACAATTATTGAATTTTGGACTTTGTTGAAGGCAATCCCATGGTATTTAAAATACTGGTGAAGCCTTCAATTAATGCTTGTCCTCCAAGACAGAGAAAAACTGATGGACCCTAACCAAACAAACAAAAAGCAACAGCAGATGCACATTAGAGAAAGAGCTTTCATTTCCCTTATGTCTCATTGGTTTTTTTTTTTTTTTTTCTTGGAATCATGTACCCTAACCGAGGAATCAAGCCTCACATATTTCCTCCTCCCTCTCCCCTTTTCTGATGTTTAATGTGCATATGCTTGATATAAAGTAATAACCTATCAAGTCTCTATGTGCATAGGTATAATTTCTTCAAGAAAAAAACGCAGGTGTTGTGATTCTTGTGAATCATGATGGACCAATAAATAGAGGATGTCCTGAAATCTGAGTTTTTAGTAATTTCTTTGCTTCTTTGTTTATACCCTCATTCCAAAAAAAAAAATCGTAAAGATTGGCTTATTTTCTGTAAGCCTCTCAGCCACGTTAAACTTCTCTTTCTTTTTTTTTTTTTTTTTTTTTTTTTGGGGGTGTGTGTTTATGGAGCATAATTGAAGGTGATCCAAATAAATGGAAAGCACATTTTTGGACTACTTTTGTAGTGTTTCTGGTTTCGGAGGAGTACTGAAACAATTGACTTGTTGAGTTTAAGGTTATTTCACTCTTTCAACATTTTTGCTTTTCTCAATCGTTGGGAGTTTGACACAGGGTTCTATGGCTTCCTGTTTTTGTTTTTTTTGGAGAAGGATTGAAGTGATTGACTTGTTGAGTTTTGATTTCAAGGACCCTCTTGATGCGGAGTTTGAGGTTATTTCACTATCTTGCAAAAATTTTGGTTTTCTCAATCGTTTGGAGTTTGACATAGGCTTCTATGTATTCCTGTTTTTAGATCTTCTAAGGGATAAATCTATATAAGCCTCATTATTCGTTCAGTCATGAATCTTGCACATCAGTTGAAAAAGTTTTGTTTGTCTATCACCTAATTTTAGGATATTCATGATACTATTTCTGTTTTTCTTAATTTGTTTTAATTGGAGGGTTGATTCCTTATCATCATCATCATCATCCTTAATCTCTATCTGTTTTCTTGTTTCATAATTCTATTTCTCTCCTATTAATATACTTGTTCTTTTTACCGATACAAAAAAAGAAGTGAGGAAATTTTTCGACCCTACAAAAATGATTTCTCTAGAAAAGAAACACGCTTTACCACCCATTTGCTCCTAGTTTTAGGTATGTTGAAATTGGTTACTATGTGTTTTGGGTAGAATTTTAGGATTCCCGTTAAATCCCTCAATTTCTTTTCAATATATATAACCAAGTTTTTTCTCCAAAACAATGTGCGCTTAGAACTATGTACGAGGCCACCAAAAAAATAAAAAAAAACAAACAAATGGTGGTTTGAAAAGGGTTTCGTGGGCTTCATTATGATTTTGCTGGATATCAAGCGGGGTCTATGGATACTGCAGGATGAAGAAAAAAATGCCAAAGCCTTCTTTATCAACATTGCGGAAGAATTACTGGATATCGTGATAGACGCTATAATTTTTAAGTCCTGCTACGTTAATAACTTGGGGAAAAGGAGATGCTGCTGCTAAGTTGGCAATATCAATGATCCCCTGACCCACGTCAAGAAAGAACACCTCGCCTCTTTCACACCTTCCCTTAGAATATTCAGGAACGTTACACCCAAAATAGTAATGACAAGGCTTACAAAACCTATGTTTAACCAACTTAGTTGGTCACATTCACGGCAAAGGGGGGCTAGGTGTTCTTTCTTCAAGTAGATTTTGTAAGCCTAGTCATTATCATCCAGGGAGTAAGAACATTCCTGACTATTCTAAAGGAAGGTGCAAAAGAGGGGAAGACGTTTCTTGACGTAGAACAGATGACAATTGATGTCACCAACTTAAATCACAGCAGCAGCACCACCTTTTCCCCCAAATTGTTAATGCAGAAGGACTTATCATAGCTACCGTGATAATGATATCCAGCAACACTTTTGGAATGTCGACAAAGAAGGCGTTACCACAAAGGGTCATCTTAGTATCAGCTCGACGACCTCTCTGGATGGGTACGAAGAGACGCAGTGGACAGAAATCCACATGTTTCCATTAACGATTGCGACATGTGGATTCCGCCAACGCCTCAAAATTGTTGTAGGCCTGTACGCGATTATGGTTGTGATTGTTGTTGACAAAACCCACATTTCTCTGTCCACTGCATATCTTTGCACCCATCCCGGGTAGTCATTGAGCTGAACTTGCTATAACCCTTTGTTGCCCTGGCAATGAGGGAGAGGAGTTCCACACTGTGTGGTGCAGGGCATCCGGCTATCCATTGCGAAAATGTACAGCTTAGATTTAATCTAAGCCCCATGCAAATCTGAATCGCCCATTACTTGGATTAAATCTGAGCCGCGCGTTTTCGCAATGGGCAGCCGGATCCCTGCACCACACGGTGCTGTGCACAACTAGGACCCTTGATCTTGGCAATGGTCCCCTTTGATATCAATTCATAGCGGATGCTTATGTTGGAAATGGAAAAACACCGTCAAGTGAAGATATATGGGGAAGGCCACTGGAATCTAGATAATGGAAGAAAAGAAGCTGGAGGCGCTCCTTTCAAAGCAAATATTGATGATGGCGAATAATGGAAGGATGTAAGGTTGTGAGTTCAATTCCTATAGAGGATGTTAATGGGTGTGAATTGTAACCATTTCCGTACGTGTAAAGTATCTCGTGTCCCAAGCCCAACAAATCTAACATTCCCGTTTCCAACATCATTGATATGTAAAATTTAACCCGAAATTATCAAATTTTTTAAATATTGCAATTCAACCAATACCTCTTTATTTTCCTTTGTCTTCACCCTTACTCAGTTCTCGGATGAAATTTGTACCGACTGTAACGAATGCAATCCCAATGATACAATAAAGGTTTGGTATTTTTGGTATACATTGATTCTCTCATCAATTGTGGCTTTTTGGTCTTGTGCAACTCGGGTGAATCGGGGCTTGGTATCTTTTTTAAGATTGTTTGGCTCATTCGACAGAACTAGGATTTGATATACAAGGGGGCCGAAATACGAACAACGGGATTAATTATTAAGATTAAAAAATCTAAACGTTCAATGTCTAAATAATATCTGAAACAAAACACAATATTTGGGTGCCCTTTCTTTTCTTTTGGGCTGGAAAAGAGAAGAGAAAACATTATTTTCACCGCCGGCGGAAACAAATGTTTCCTCCAAATCAATCACAGCAGTCCGTGTGATTGTGTAGTACATAATCACACGGACCGCTGTGATATACATGTTGCGTAAAGAGAAGACACAAACACAATATCTGGGTGCCTATTCTTTTCTTTTGGGCTGGAAAAAAGAATATACATGATATGTTGTGAAAAGAGAAGACGCAAGCCTAAACTTTGGAAGCAAACACCAAGACAGCGACAGCAGGCACCAGAACAACAAACAACAACATAAACATCAGCAAAATCATCACCAAAAAACTAAGAAATATCAATAAAACAGAGGTAAAAATACGAAAACACATAAAGATTATAGGAAATACAAGGATATATTAGTGAGAGGGCGAGTATGTAAACTTTTGATGCTTGAAAAAAACTAACCTAGATAATTATAGAGAGAGCCAAATGAGGGGAGGCCCTGGCCCCCATGAGCCCCTTGCAAGTTCCGTCATTGTCCACAATCTTCTAAAATACCATGAAGATCTTCAAATAATGGAAAGGAAAAACTTGTCTTATTTCGTTCCCTCGCTACATACATTTATATACATCATGGCTATATGCAGAATAAACTAAATAAGGAAAAAAAGATTACAACAAATCTCTACAAACCTGGAGTGATTGTAGTCTATCCCTGAACAATGGCTTGACCAAATCAATGAGATTTTAGCTTGCGAGAAAAGCGAATTCCTCTATTCTTTTCTTATTTTCTAATGAGCAACCAGAAAACAAGGGAGACATATAATGCATCCATTGATTTGGTCAACCTTCACAATAGTCACAATTCCCAAAAAAAATCGACTGGAGATTATGTATGAACCATAGGAAAAAGGAATCATAGAATGAATATTCTCACAAGTCCAGGGGTAATCTCAGATCGATTGAAGGGACAAGAAAATAATTGACGTTAACGAAGATTCAAACTTGCAACTGTTGGGAAAAATAGAGTACCAAAAAATTCCCACAAGTAAATCACGGAGGGAATAAAATACGCAGCAAATAAGAACCGAAATGCGCAAACAACAAGCAAGCGAGACACAAGCGATTTTTACGTGGTTCCCCAAAAATGAGGTACGTCCACAGGACCGAAGTCCGATTTCACTATCACCAAAGTTCGTACAAATGGGTAACAAGAGATACAAAGATCTCACAAACACCCAAAGGTGTATCCAACAAATCACAAGATAACAAGAGGAAAGACCTCACCAATTTTAAGTGAACAAAACCCTCCAAACTGCTGCAAATGAAGCACCAAATTGGAGCACAAAATAGCCCCCAACCGGATGAACCACGCTGCTAGTTGTTGTTTCCGAATTGAAGAAGACGGGCTGCGAAATGAAGATTTTTCTCTGCCACGAAGCACACTTACACACTGTGCACTTTCACTATATCTTTTCCAGAGGATACCCCAATGTTCTGATAGGTAATGTCGAGAGAAGAAAACAAATTATGACCATCCAACTTCCAAGCTTCCAAGAGAAGCTAATAACACATGTGCTAGACATGTGATTCCAAATGTAGAAACTTCTACTCACAAATAAGCCCACTAATTTTAATTATTTGGGTCAAGACAAATTACTTGGGCTAACACAAAATTATTGGGCCTCCACAAAAAATAGAATAAGGAGGGACCCAACAGCAACTTCATAAAATTATAATTCCAGAGGCAAACTCTACTACTTTTATTGTTATATATTTAATTTATCTGATATTCGGCATACTATGTTTTCAAAATTAGAATAGTATCCAAAAAATTTCCGTTACCTAAAACGTAGCCGGCATAGACATTTGACCATAAAAATTCTGTTGGAAAAAGGTAAAACTCTTAGGTTGTGTTTGGTTGGATGGAAGGGAATGCAAATTGGAATGGAATCAGAGGAATTGAGGTTGGAATAATCATTCCCATTCCCATTCCCATGTTTGGTTGTGGCAAGGAATCAATATGAAGAATTCAATTCTTATTTAACTCCTGCTTTTGATCTGCTAGAATCACATTTCAATGGAATGAAATGTATCCCGCCAATAAAATATCACATAATAAATATACCATGTTCATAATTCAAATACCCCATGAAAGACAAGCTAAACGATCACATTTATAATTTATAAACACCGAATGACATAACTAAAATATGAGAATTCCCAACACTTCAATTTTAACATCCAAAGTAAATTTCTTCTTAAAAAGAAAAAAAGCAAAGCAAATTAAAATAAATATACTATGTAGTTAGTCATTTCATGATCACGAGCTATAGCAAATAAGGCTCTATAGCGTTGAATCATAGATAGATCTGAGAGTATAATTTTTCATTAATATTATGTGTTTGTGCCGGAGTCAGGATTTTAATCTAGTAGTGACTATTATGTATGCAACAATAACAATAGAAAGAACAATGAAAAGTTACCGACTTAAAAAATTGAAATACGATCTCTTTACTACATGCACGAAGTTTATCATCTGCATGTAAAAGTACCAAGGAGAGTGTAATTATTTATGTAATCTATCGTTTAGTGAAAATATTTTTTGGACTCCACCATCTATCTTAGTAGCATTGTGTAATCAAATCCATAAAGGCACTCCGGCCCAACATATTTAGTGGTGGAAGCAACATACAAATTTCTACTTCAATTAAAGCATTGGGTGGAAGCTGCAACCGCTAGCCACCCTTGGCTCCATCCTTGTGTTTGTGAATAGGAAAATTAGAACAATGACGAGGCATCCGTCAAGCTCTACCCATAGTAAAAAAAAAAAAATAGAAAAGGTCTACACCTATAGAGAAAGGTTTGTTAGGATTCACAAGTGACGTTTGAGGAGTTTGGAAGGGATTGACTAAGTAGACAAGGGCAGTTCTGACTTGTCAAGGTTTGAGACGAATGAGGAGTTTTACAATTAAAAAGGCATGGCTGAGAAGTTAGAAGATTATGGAACAGATCCTGGAAAAAAGGGTATAATTTATGACTTGGTGAATTTTGAGAGTTATAAAGAGTTTTACAAAGAGGTAGGGAAGGCTTGGACAGGTTTTACTGGTTGTAAGAGCCTCTTGGTACTGATAGATCGACCAAAGTGAAAACAGAGCTGTTGAATGATGAAATTGTCCTCGCATGGAGGTATTGGAATGAAAGGAGAGCCTCGGAATTCCGCCGGAATCATTCACATCTCTACTCGTCTCATCGTAATTAATCTTCATGCTTCTCCTATTCCTCTTAGTTAAAGACATTAAAGATTTCGTCGGAAAAAGCGCCCAATCGAGGTTCTCTTTTAACCCCAATACCCCATGACTGGACAATTTTGTCGTTCAACAACCATGTTTTGACTTCGGTTGGCGGCAATCCTAGAAGCCCACATGCATCCATTGTCAGCCGGATCATAGACGTGGAAGTTCTATTCCTTCCACCAAAATTGATTCAAGTGATTTTGATGTTGCGAGCTTGTCCTGCCCCTTCGAACCTGGAAGAATTTTTTATCACTGTGGTGGGATATTTCCCAACCTCAAGACAAAGGTTAGCTATTGTTTTTCCTTGACCACTGATTTTTTAAGTTGAAATCGTCCTTTAGATAACTGTGGTGGGATACTTCCCAAAAGCCTGTTTTCATTAGATGGTTGTTTTAATCTAATCCCATTATTGTTTAATTTTTGCTGCAAGCCTGCGCGCAGTTGAGGGTATCATTGTGTTGAAGTTCGTTGATGGCTTGTTGTTGGGATATGATGATGAGCGGATCATTGTATTTTAATACCAACCTCATAGACTGACAACTTGTGTTCTTTATGCTGCAGTTGAGGGTCTTACATTTGTTGAAATTCGTTGATGGCCCGTTGTCACTCAGTACTGAAGAGCGGATCATCTATTTACTCGCAACCACATAGACTAACATGCTGTTTTAACATTTTAACAAAAAAAAAAAAAAAAATTTTGAATAGAGGTACACATACATCCAAAGAGTAAAAAATAAATTCAAAATTGATTAAAAGACAAAAAAAACACGAATGACGAAACAGTGAAAATTTTAAAGATAATTTTTTTGAAATGATAACCAAACAGAACCAAACAAAGCCTTAGTAATTTCTCCCTTCAACGATTTTTTAACGCAATTTTTCCATTGGTTCTTTTTAAAAATAAAAAAAAAAAATAGCAATTCGAACTCTGATCATGCATGTAATTGGTATTTTGGACTTTCATCCTCCGATTTCTGGTATATTTTGTGGGCCTACTCAAGCAGCTTAGTTTTTCCATTCAGACAATTTTTTGATTAGCAAAGAAAATTTTCCAATTCAAACTGATAAAAATATGAAATTCATAAAATCGAGAGCCTCGAAGATTAAACATAGGCTCTTCTACGATTGCTATTTATGAAAATTTAACTGCATCGCTCAGCCTCTCGTTTTTCTTTTAATTTACTTAGAAAAATAGCAAAAACTTACCATTGCCATTGGATAGATCATCTTGTTAAGAAAGAATAGGTTTGCACTGACTGTCTATAAATTGTTTATACTTGACTTATGATTACAGGTCATGCAATTCTTTTCTACGTACGAATGTGTGCATATACATAAGTAAAATTAATCGATTGACCGAGCCCGAGTTACTAAATTATTGACCGGTTGTGTTGTGAGTTTTGACCTACATGTCCAATGTGGTGGTACAATTTTTTTTGAATGTATTTGTTTTTGTGAGTGACACACACCCTCTATATATATTAGAGCATCCTCATCAGGGGAGGCAAATCCCCCTGATGGCTAAGTTATTGAGTGAAAGGGGAAAAAATCCCCCAAAATCAGACTCAACAAATTTTTTGTAAATCTGCAAAAGTTATAACTTTGCTACAGTAACTCGGTAAATCCTTTGAGACACTATTCACAGGTTAAAACAATTCTCTCTCCTGACTTTTTGAATAGAGAGTCTGATTTTGAGAGTTTTTTAAAAAGTGACTTGTTAATTTATAAAAAGTGTTTTTGAGGTTAAATTTGACCCAATTTTTGTTGAGGTTGATGAGGATGCTCTTACCTTGTTATTTTATAACCTCTCCATATATAATATCCCGAAAATAAATCCGGCATCCAATCGGGCCTTAAGTAATGTGCTATAACTTGTTTTAGTAGGTGGAGTATAAACTAGGTTCTTGGAGGGCATAGAGTGTAGTTTATACACATTTGAGCACGTTACATCACTGAACAAAAATGTCTCCGACTCTCTCTCAAAACTCTACAGACCGAAAGATTGATTTACAAGCGGAGGGCTACCTTTCGATCCGAACAAATATTGCTTTTGGACGATTTCGGAATCCCTAGCTATTTGGGGTTTTCTGCTAATCTCTCTGAAATGTAAGTTACAACGTATGAAAACTAGTTTTGTTAAGTGTTCAAGCCCTAATTTTGAGTTGTATGCTATAAGTTTGGAAGTTTCACTTGCATGTTTAAATTGACGGGTTTAGTAGTTGATTCAATCTATTGGGAGTATTATGCCTAAAGAAAATTGTTAATTGTTTGTTAATTATATATCGTCCTGTTCATCATGTGTACTAGCTTTCTTGAATGTTCTAATTGGGAATGTTGAACAGTTTGGTTGATAAGGGAAATGAGCCGTCCGTGGTTCTTCGATCGACGTTGTCCGATCAACTCCTTTGCGCCGTCTCTGGTTCGCCAATACTGAAAATGTTATTGGTGTCGATTTTGTTTCTAATTTTGCATATTTAATATAATTGCCATGTTTTATCAGACCTAAATTTTTTAGAATGGGTTTGCTTGACGTCTGTGTAGTCCGTAAGGTTGAGGTTAATATAGTTTGATTTAATTTTAAATTTTTCGTTTTGTTGTTAGTTCTTGTGGGAGGTTTGATTTATTGCGATTGGTTAGATCAAGTGATTCTTGGTCTTTTTTTTTTTTTTTTTTGATCGATAAAAGAAGATTTATTAAAGAAACTCGATAAGGGTACATCGAGAAGGGGGAGGGGGAGAGGACATCCAACCGAAGTTGAATGAAAGAAAAAGAAAGGAAAAAGAAACACCCAAATCCCCTCTAAGCAGCATAAGCGAAAAACACCCAAAGGAAACAAAACCAAAACAATAACCACAAGAGCCACGCGAAGATCAGCCCCTCTATGCCCTCTATGCCTACTCACGCCAGCCGAAACAACCTATTTCAACCTTTACCACATCGAAATACAGCTGCAATCTACCATCAAATTCAGAAGAATCCTTTTCTCTCAATAGATTACCTCCCATTGCTTAATCTTTTGAGAGAATGCTTTGAACTCATCTTCAATCATATCTTTTAAGACTATTTCATCCTCTGGACGAATGGATACTCCAAGGTTTTTCCCAGTGGTCAATGTTGCTATATAATCTTCCTCCATCCTTTTCTCTCTACTGATGACTGCCTCTAGAGACGTTTGCGAGGGCCTAGATTCAGATTGCCGGTTTTCCTCCAAAGAAAAGGATCCAACGATGGAAGGAGACTTATCGTTTCGTCTTTTTTTCTGCTGGCCCTGTTTAAACCTCCTCGACCTCCTCGACTTGTCCTCAATTTTATCCAAGCTATACGTCCTGGAAAAAAGAGTAGCTTTCAAAGGATTATGCCTCCATAAGGAAAAAGATTTCTTCCGGCGATCTTGTTTGCTTCTTTTTTTCCTCTTTCAAAGTGATTCTTGGTCTTATCTGTTTTTAGGTTATTATTGATGATGTTTCAAGCACCAAGGAAAATTTGTTCTGTTCAATGGTTCAAGCTCCGGCGATTACCCATTTGGCTTAGGGAATACCCGAACTCTGTTTAGTTATGGGACAGCTAGCTGGTCTCATCCCCCATGATAATCGGGGTGGTTTCGGTTAGGGTGAAATTTTCGGGTATTGTGTATAGGTGTCTTAGCATCCACCCCGTTTCGATTCCTATTTTCGTGTGGGGACCTAGTTTGTCTCGAATGTATAAGTATATGTGAAAATGTGGGTATAGTAAAGCTAACGGTTATGAGAGAAGTTTGAGACCATTACGAATGATTTGAAGGTCATGTTGAGCATTTATTCAGTGCTCTTGATGTTCAATGGTCCGACCCATTTTGAACCCTTTTCATAAACCAAAGTATACAGGGGTTAATATGGTTTTACTCATTTATGACCCATAATACAACATGAACGGGTTCTAATTAAGTTGGTGGATATGGATGGATTCATGGCCGGGTTATAAATTTCCACCTCTACGAATTTGTTTTTGGCTGTTTTGAGGAATAATAGATGAGCACCAAATTGTTGAGATCGTCAGATTAAGGTTTTCTACAACTATTTTAGAACACAAATTTAATAGTGAAACAAACTGAATGTAGCATACATCAATAACATCAAACTGAGTTTTGACCAACCTGTCCTGTGAGTCCGCAGACTGTTCCTCGTTTTGGTAAATTAAATTTATTTAAACAAAAGAGGGGAACAACAACACCAGGGCATACTCCCGAAACAACCAAACAAATGAAACCATGACGTGGTGCTTAATAGTAGCACAGTACAACAGACAAACGAGAGACCAACTAGACCTAGTGACCGTACAACAAACAACACGCCTAGCAACAATATTTGAGAAAAACATCACAAGGATTTTGCCGGCGACTTGAACTTTTATACAAAAAAACTGTCTCAAGGCTGCACAACAATTGCCATATTAGGCTCTGAGATAGGTTGCTCGTGCAGTATTGGGTTTCCTCCTATGTCGACAGCCACATCTACAACTTGAGGAGGAGGAGGATCAATTTCTCTTTCATCTTGTTGATGTCTCTGGACAATACAAGTGATGATGAGAACTGGAATCTCACTTGAGACATCCCAAATCCATAAAAGAAATCGCACCAATGATTTTGAAAGAAAACTGTCCCAAGGGGAGAGAAAAATGGTGACTATGAAAACAACCCCGAAAAGGGGTTGTGGCAGAAAAAAAGACACCAACAGCGAAGTAGCCAAGAGGAAAGAGAAGTCTCTGGGTTGAGCTCGGATAGGCTCTGCAGTCACAGAAAGAGGAAGCTTGACTGAGGTGGTGAGGAAAAGTATTGAAATTGCAATGGCAAAGAACGTTGCCCAATTCATACTCAAATTGAGCACGAAAGGGAGGTAGTGATGGAGAAAGAAGAGGGTGAGGTTGATAAGAACCGGGACAACAAATCGGAGGTCTAGGACGACGTACATCCTGACTGAAATACTATGCCAGAACTATGTCTGAATCCAAAAACTAAGATCAACTTGTATTACAACAGAAGGTATATTGAAATGCTATCTGATCCGTTGTCTATACATATGGAGTTTGTCTATGCATCCCCCCCACAGGCCCCGTGTGTGTGTATATATACCTTGTCTATGCACCCCCAAAAAGAGCTGCGTTTCTCTGTTTCTTTTCATCACCATGGGGTCGTGATCTGGGTCACTTGGGGTCTTTCCAATGATCCCTAACGAGAATGAATAAGCAATAATACTTTTTATAACTTGATCAGGTCAAAACATCTATAAAATCAGTGTGGGGACGTTGTCCAATGTCTCGTGCAATGGCGGATGCTGGATTCTTATTGTGAGAGGATCAAATAACATGTGTTTATAAATTAATAATAACAAAATCTCATCGTCAAATATCAACAACGAAAAAATGCATAACAAAAAGTAACAAAAGATGAATACGGTGAAATACTTGCAGCTTGCATATGACAAAAGAAGAACTAAGTGAATTATGCAAGTATACGTTTTGGAAGAATATGAGTGGTATGTGTTTTCTCAAAGGAAAAGCACCCCAAAATTTGTTGACTTAAAACTTGTGATGTAGGGGCAATGCTTCATAACTTTCACCAACAAAACTAAAAATAGAACTCCCTCCATCTTTTTTTTAGTGTCGACATTTTCGTTTTGGGTTGTCCCTTAAGAAATGTCTGTTTTAAAAAGTTGATGGGTAAAAGTTTGTATAATTATCGTTTTGCCCTTTTCAAAAGCTAGTGTGTGAAGAATTAATAGGTAAAAGTAGAAGTAAAAATTAATGCGAAAAATGAAAAGTGGAGATAAAAATTGATGTGAAAGGTGTAATGATAATATTTCTTCTATAAATTTATCAAGCAACACACTTGAAAATTGACGGAAAGTACAGATTGAATGGGATAATTGGGACGTGGAAAGGAGTCTGCCCCGCTCTTGCACCTCCAAGGACTGCCCGTGGACCGCAGGCCAGGGGTTTACTGCCCTGGGGTACTGGACCGGGGTTTGGGGGCCTGGACCGGGGGAGAGATTCATTTGTTAAAAAAAGGGGGGTAAATTTCACTGACCCCCTTTTAAGTTTCTGGTAATTACATATATTTCCCTTAGTTTAGAAGTAAACAGTTGGGAGCCTGGACCGGTCCACCAGCTCAGTTGACTGACCCCCTCTAAGGTTTCAGATAATTACAGAAATCTGCCTTACTTTATAAACAGTTTCGAAGATTCTTTTTTGTATTTTAACTGAACCCTTGAGACACCCCTTAATATTAAGTGAACTACCCAACTATGCTTTTTTTCTTCTTTTTTGTATTTTAATTGAATGATGAAACATTAAACTAAGATTAGAATAATTTTATATGATAGAATTGGTATAACTATTAGTACAATCATATTCTAAGAAGTATTACTCCCTCTGTTCCTTTTTAAAGTGTGTAGTTTCGTAAATTCAATTTATTAGAAAGACATCATCATTATATCTTTCACATCAAATTTTATGTCCACTTAACATTTTCACATCAAATTTTATCTTCACTTTCTAAAATTATCATCAATATTTACCCATTAATTCTTTACCATTTACTTTTTAAAAGCAAAATAATAATTGTACAATACCCGTTAACTTTTCAAAGTAGACAGTTACACAGTGACAATCTAAAATTAAACACTCAATTATTATTTGCGCACGGAGGGGTTATATATTTGTATGTAAATTAGTCTTACCACTCAGTATATGGCTTATTAACCTTATCGGTCACCAAAGTATTCACCGCGTCTCATTTTAATCCCCAATGTATTAATTTGGAGAAATTTGTTCCCCAGTATTCAACATTTGTACCAATCAAGTCCCCAACCCAAGCTCCGTTACCCGAATCCGTCAAAAGAAGTAGCAACGTTGTCCTTTTTTGGAATCATCCTAACAGAGCGTCTGCTAGCGTTTGCACGCGTCTGTACACTATTTTAAGTGGCAAAATGTCAAGTTTTGAGTGGCTATCTTCATGTGCACGGAAATGCACACTATACAAGCCATTTTTCTTTCATTTTTGCACATTCACTTGAGAGAAAAATCAGCCATTTTAGAGAGAGAAAGTGTTGCCCCTCTTTCACTCTTTTCCCTTGTGTGCTATCTCTCTTCTTTAGATGATTTGGGCTTCTCCCAATCATCTTTCTTCTTCTAGTGCTTTCCTTTCAATTGATCGACTCTTGAAGGAGTTAGTTAATCAGAAACTTTTCCAAAAATCCAATCTTTATCATTAGTCATGTTTGCATGCCTTCAATTCTACTTCTCCGGGTGAACCGGAGCCGTGGTGAAGCGGAAATCAAGATGGTGACTCTCGTGGTGTCCATGGATTCAAGAACAAGCATAGAGTGCTACATCAAGAGTTGGAGCTAGGAAAAGCTAGGAGCTTGGGGTAAATTTATTGTCTTTCAACTCTTGTAAACCTTTTAAATTGTGGAATATAAGTAGAGTAAGGCCATGGTTTTATGCTTAGGGTATTAGACCCTAAGTAGTTTCCACGTACATCGCATGTCTTTTCTTCTTGCTTTAAATTTCTTTCATTGAACTTGTTGGTTTGCATGAATTGCCATGGAATTTGGATGATTAACTCTCACGTAGCATTGCTTAATTTTTAGTTGGTAGTTCTATTCACCCCCCTCTAGGACTTGTCATACATTTGCATAATTTCACAAACTAAAAAAAATAAAGGACCAACGAACACAGACAGAGGTACTCCCTTCGTCCCAATTTGTTGTGCCTATGTACTTTTTTGGACGTCTCAAGAAATAGTTTTTAAAAAAATTTACACCAATTTTTTTTTACACAATGAGATCATTAAATTAGTGTAAGTACATTAATTTTGGCGTGTAAAATGCACAAAAAACCAAAAAGGGCAAGCAATTTAAGTTAACCAAATGAAAATTAAATAAGTAATTAAATAAATAAAGTTAGAAAGTAAATTAAAAGCACTGC
This sequence comes from Vaccinium myrtillus, assembly GCA_016920895.1. Taxonomy (NCBI): domain Eukaryota; kingdom Viridiplantae; phylum Streptophyta; class Magnoliopsida; order Ericales; family Ericaceae; genus Vaccinium; species Vaccinium myrtillus. The sequence continues at coordinate 32,328 of JADGMU010001070.1, read as the reverse complement.
TCGTAGGTAATTGGTACCCATTTTATCTATACACATAGTTTTTCTGGAAATTGATTTCAAAAATTATTTTTTTTAAAACTGTTTTTGAAAAAAGTTTTTCATTAACCGTTTTTGAAACTTACTTTTTTAAAAATATTTTCAAAATAAACACAGTTTTCATTTTTTTTTTTTCAAAAAACTACTTTAAAAACGTTTTTTTTTTTGAAATTTTTTTCCTATAAAACGACTTTTCTTAAACATTTGTTCTTTATTTTTACAAAACTTTCCTTTTTAAAAATGCTACTTACAAATTACCCTTTTTCACTTTTAAAAATAGTTGGTTTAAAAAAAAAAAAAAAAAATACCGTTTTCCAAAGTGTTTTCTAAAAATAAAAAATAATCTTTTTCAATATGTTTTTTGTTTTGAAATATTTTTTTTCAATCTCTATAAAAGCTGTTTACAAAATATGTTTTCCAAAGAGTAGTTTTTTTGGGAAAAAAGTAAAAGCTTGTTCCAAAAAATGTTATTTAAAAAATGTGTTTTTGAAAAAATATAATTTTTTCAAATTCTTTTTTAAAATACTTTCTTCAATTTCTTTAAAAGAATTGTTTTCAAAAAGTAATTTTCTTTAAAGCTAACTGTTTGTTAAAGTTTTTTGACAAAAAGACGATGTTGCCACTCGTTTTGACGGATTAGGGTTACGGAATTTGGAATGGTGACTTGATTGGTACAAATGTTGAACAATTGGGACTAAATGTCAATAATTTTTACATTGAGGATTAAATTGAAATGCGTTTAATAGTTTGGAGATCAAAAAGGTTAATAGGCCTCTCTCAACTTGATTTTCAAGGAACTGGGGTGGGTGCTGCGCAGCCTCGTGCCGCACAGGGGCGGCCGTGCTGGTATCGTTCCAACAATCGGAGACGTCCACCGCGTAAAGCTCGTCGAGTACTTTAAGTATACTAAAACCTGTTACCCAAAAGGCAACCTAGAGGGGGGTGAATAGTGTTGCCTACAATAACGCTCAAATAAAAATATTAAGTAAATGAGAAAAATTAACAGAGAAAGCAAATAAATAATTAATTTAAACAACACAAAAATAAATGAGATAAGGGAGAGAGATATCACGCAGAGATGTATAGTGGTTCGGTCCGAGCTTTGTCCACTGCTCAGCCTAATCCACTGGCCTAAGGAGTCGCTGTTTTACTAATCAAATAACCAGCTTTTGGTGCTGATTAAACCTTACAACCGCAACACTAACTTTCCCGAGGAGTTAGCCGAACTGCTAGAGTTTATCTCTCAAACTCTAAAAACACCCATAGAACAAAACTCAGTTCTGTAGTGGCTCACTGAGAATTTTTCTAACTCTAAACACAACACGAATAACAATTTGTGGTGTGGAAAAATAAATCTCTCTCAAAGAATGGATACACAACTTTGCTCTTACAGCTCTCAAAGATAATATGAAAATAAAGTGCAGAGAAGTGAAGTGAATAACTCACTAGTTGTTCCGGTTGGACCAATTTTCAGAGTTAGATTTGCTGTTTTTATTGTTGTTTTTATTTGGTTTGTTTGTTGGTTGGTTGGTTCGTTTGATTGCATCGGGGCTGTTAATGTGTAATGGTTTGTACTGGGTGTCCGTTGGACTCCCTACTACTAACCTTTGATAGGATTCATCATCCCGTCCCGAAGGTGTCGGGTCTGCTTAGGCAGGTGTGTCTACGAGCAGGTGGCCCTTGAAAGCCTTTCCAAGCTGTGCCCATTTCAATTGTTAGTAGTTTTGGTTTCATTCCTGTTTATTGATGTAATCGGTGCCGGATGGCGTTTATATGATGACTTGACTTGTTTCAAAAAAAAATAAAAATGCTCTGTATGTATATGAAAATTGCTCTGGTGTAGCTTGGTGTAGAACAATGGTGGAAGTTGCTTCAATTTATAACATGAACTAATTAGACCGTTGGAAACATGAACGTTGGGAAGAAATCTTCTTCACTTACTAGGGTTGGTCATTTCCTCCGACCCGTTCAAATCCGATTCGATCCCCGATCCGAACGGATCGGCAATATGGAGATTTGTTTGGAGATTGGATAGGATATGAGGATTTTTTTTGAAAATATTTGGGGATCGAGTAGGGGGTGGAGATAGGCATGTCCCCGCCCCGAATCTGTTCCCCGATCCATCCCCGCTCCGCTCCTCCCGGTCCCCGAATATAGGAGTCTATTCATGAGTTATGAAACTTTTGAGTCCCACTAAATTTTTTCCAAACACATGGGGTCGCACTAAATTTTCTCCAAACATTTTATTGATAATTGAACTTCGTAATACAATAAATGTAATTAAATAAGAAATGCATCACTATAATTTGAATACATCCCAACAATGTTGACATTTACTCAACTATCAATCATATGCATTCCTTAAAATAAACACAAAAAATGCAAAATAAAAGCAATATTTTTCCAATCGAGCCATTGATTTTGTTGTTCCTATTGATGAAATCAATTGTGCAAAGTTTTTTCTTGATTGAGTTCAGAAAGCTTGTCGATCGGGACCAAATTTGTGTTTTTTTAATGATACTTTTCATCCGATTAAATACCTATTGATACGCGATCGACTTAATTTTTTCTATGACTGATGGATACCATAATACCGTGCTCGTGTCATTCGACACCTCTACTTGTAACTTGATTTTAGCATTTAATTTGTAACTGAAATTCTAGATTTCTAGTAATCTATTTTTTTTTAAATGATTGGATCACCGAATCCCTGTGGGGATCCCCGTTCCCCATTTGGAGTGGGGATAGAGAATGAAAATAAAACCCCGTTGGGGATCGGATAGGGGCTAGATATGGAGAAGGGGATTGAGAATTAGAGGTGGAGATAGTACTCTCCGGCCCCGATCCGTCCCCATGTCCATCCCAATCACGTAGGAGTAGATATGATCTTCACTAATTGCAAAGATGACCGTTTGGAACATTTTCATTGGAGGAAAAATCTTCAAAGTTGCACCGTCCATATACTTCAAATGCAAAGCTTAAGAACTGTCAAAGCTGCCAATGTGAAACCTGTCAATTACGTGTCTAGTGGATGGAAAAGGTTCAGCCAATGATTTTGACAAATTTGGCGAATCGAGATAGATTAAAAAGATAATTGCAAGGCTATATTAAAAAGGGTAGTGCACCAAAGAATTTTGTATAGAAGCAATATTGGTTGACAGATAAAAAGAGCTTAGCCTATCAAAGGGCTAAGCACATGCTAATTTTTATCACGACTATACAATCAAACAATATGCAAGTTACAAATTTTGAAACCAAACTAATGTAGCGCATCGAATGTATTATACGTATTTTTTTGTCAATGATAATTAAGAAAAATATTACACTAAAATATAATCATTAACACATCATCAAAATCACACTTTGTGTAACAATCAACTCGATCGGATTTCGTTAAGTGCCTAATCGGAACGCATATAACTTGAAACAAATGATTCCTAGTGGATCCGCAACGCTGGACCAAAACCACTGAATTCATTTTTTTTTTAAAGTAATACGTGTTTCGATGAGGCATTTAACGATTTTCGATCGAGTTGATTTTTAGTATACTTGATGTATTCGACGAGCTCTACGCGGTGGACGTCTCTGATCGTCGAAACGATGCAGGCATGGTGAGCCATAGACCGCACAACACGCTATGTAGCACAAAACTGCACAACAGCCACCCCGGTCCTAATTTTCAATTACACCTTTCGAATTGACTTTTACATGTACCGTTACATGTATCATTGCAGCCAACCATGATTGAAATAAAATAAAATAAAAATGATGTAAGCATTGATGGGGCAGAGGTTGGCCAAGTCAAATGTTTTCCGTTTGTAACCCAATACTCCAAAGAAAAAAAAAAAGACCAATTTTTTTTTTTTTTTTGATTTCTCTGATCGAGTCAAATCAATAAGCACCAAAAATTTGATGTACGACTAAGAAGCGCCAAAATATAAATAAAAAAAAAGATAAAGAAAAAATCAAAAAGTAACTTTTAACATCGTCACTAAAGACTAAAGACGGAAAACTCAACTTATAAGTTTTTTGGGTAAATCAACTTTTTATAAGTTGCGTATCGTTTGTGTATGAGAATTACACCTCTCGACTTGACTTTTATGGTCAATGTATAACTACAGCCTGTCATGATTAAAATAAAACAATTAAATGATGCAAGAAAACTTTATGGGGAGTTAATTAGGGGTTCTGTACAAAAAAAATATCATTATAATTCCATTCTATGATATTTGAATACTTATGATTTCATCTTGAAATTTAAATAAACCCCAAAATATCCTCTCTCTCTTAATTTTTCTAATATTTCTCTCTCCCAATTTTCTTAATATTTCTCTCTCCTAATCTCTCTCTCTCCTATCTTAAAAAATTTATCTCCTAATTTTCCTAATATTTCTCTCTCCCAATTTTCCTAATATTTCTCTCTCCTAATCTCTCTCTCTCTCTCTCTCTCTCTCTCTCTCTCTCTCTCTCTTCTCTATCTTAAAAAATTTCTCTCTCCTAATCTTATAATTTTCTCTCACCTAATCTACTCACAACTAAAATCTCAAAACAAAATTGAAAAAAAATACTCCTATTTTGACGGTGAAGAAATCAATTAAAATGCTGAATCATGATTACACAAGGAAATCACACAGGGAACATGGATTATTGATTGGCCATGATTATAAGGGAACATATTTAATAAATCATCCATGTTGCATGTACGAACATTAAATTGCATTAAACATGATAAATCAATAAAAACATGTTTCCTATGTATGCATTAACACTAACCCGTAATTATTTCCATTTTACCAATTTTGAAAGACATGGGAACAATAAACCATTTTTAAAGAATATGAGAACATGGTTCATTGATTTTGCATTTTTACCGTATCGAATCCACTAATATGGTGAATTAATAAACCGTGTTCACTGCATTCAATAACTATCAATAAACCATATTCTCTCACCATTTTTAAAGGACATGAGAACATGTTTTATTGATTTTCCATCTTTACTGTATCGAATCCATTTTTTTTTTATCGGCTACTGTATCGAATCCATTAATACGGTGAATCAATAAACCGTATTCACCTCATGAAATAACAAGATCTTGAACATGGTTGGAAAAAAAAAACACCATTTATAGGAAGGAAAAAAGAACACTAGTGAAACGGGAAAAAAAACCCCCACATTAACAAGATCATGAACCCCACAATTTGAATCGGGGAAAAAAAAAATCCACTATCACCGATCTGTACATTAAAAACAAACCTTGGACGACGGCGTACGGTGGTGGTTATGGTGGACGACGGCTTATGGTGGCGGCTATGGTATACTGGTTGACGTTTGGAGATGCCCTTGCCACCTCTCACCATGATCTCACCAACGAGGAGGAAGGTGATCCAATGGTTTTGGTCAAATCTACGGTGGTGGTGGTGGTGATTATGTCTGGACCAAGTTTCTACCACGGGGATAGAGGATTGAAGGGTGTTAGGGTTAGAGTTTGGGGAAAGGGAAATAGGGTTAGAGTTTGGGAAAAGGGAAATGAATGAAATTTGGGGAGGAGATTGTGGGGATCTGGAGAGTATAAGACTATAAGAGAGAGAAAGATAGAGTGGATGTTGTAATCCCTACAATTAAGGTAACAATAACCGGCCATTTTCATCTTGTTTGGTAACATTTTGATAGCTACCACAGGAGATTCCGAACCCTAGCTACTTCGAACTTGAGAAGCCTGATGTTGAGCCCATTGCTGCCATTGGCATAGAGATATGGACGATGCAGGATGGCAACATTTTGATAGCTACCATAGGAGATTCCAAACCGGCCATTTGGGATTATGTGTATAACTGATTGCCCTATTAAATAGCATTAAAATAGGACGTCAATCTTTCAGGGATCATAAACTACTATTATATAATATACTAATATAATATAATACGTTAGTAAAATACATAATAGGGGCAAAATGGTCCTAATTCAAATTACAGGATTGAATCATAAAGATTCAAAAGCTATAGGGTTACATCCTAAGGGTATTATGGAAAGAGGATGGCTAATTAAATTTCTCAAAACTTTAATGTGATATAAGATGGCCAAGTCAAATTTTCAGTTTATAACCTAAGGCGTCGTTTGATTCATGGATTCAATGTCTGGGATATGGTTAACTGTACCAATTTTTAAGTTATCTCATGTTTAGTTTCCAAATGGCTGTCGAGATTATTAATTCCCGCATTAAATTTATCTCTATATGGAGGGTACTAAATAATTCCAAAGGGACGCGGGGCTATGTAGGATTAACAAAGAAGGGGATGTTTTAAAATATATTCGAATGCTATTGGGATTGTTGTCAAAAACTATTTTCAAAATTGTTTCTTTTAATTGTTTTTGGAAAATGTTTTTCAAATTTTCCTTTAAAAAAAAGGGCCACTTAGCCAAAAATTCAAAACATTTGACATTTTTAAAGGGAAGGACAAGGAACTTTTGAAATCGAACATAAAAACAAAAAACATTTGACATTTTTAAATGGAAGGACAAGGAACTTTTGCAATTGAACATAAAGACAAAAAAAATTAGTAAAATGTTACTAATTTTTAAAAGTTCTAATTTCGAATATAAAATTAAAAAAATCACCACCCAATCTCCGGCCGACCACCATCCCACCTCCGGCCGACCACTTCCGGCGACCAAAAAAATTAGTGAGAAGTCACTAATTTTTAAAATTTCAATTTCGAACATAAAATTAGAAAAACCACCACCCAACCTCTGGCCGACCACCACCCCACATCTTGGCCGACCACTTCCGGTGACCAAAAAAATTAGTGAGATATTACTAATTTTTAAAAATTCTAATTTAGAACATATAATTCAAAAAAATCACCACCCCACATCCGGCCGACCACCACCCCACCTCTGGCCAACCACTTCCGGTGACCAAAAAAATTAGTAAGATGCCACTAATTTTTAAAAAATTTAATTTCGAACATAAAATTCAGAAAAATCACCACCCAACCTCCGGCTGGCCACCACCCCACCTCTTGGCCGACCACTTCTGGCAACTAAAAAAATTAGTGAGATGTCACTAATTTTAAAAAATTCTAATTTCAAACATATAATTCAAAAAAATCACCACTCCACATCCGGCCGACCACCACCTCACCTCTGGTCGTCCATTTCCGGTGACCAAAAAATTTAGTGAGATGTCACTAATTTTTAAAAACTCTAATTTCGAACATAAAATTCAGAAAAATCACCACCCAACCTCCGGCCAACCACCACCCCACCTCTTGGTCGATTGACCGACGACTTCTGCCAACCAAAAAAATTAGTGAGATCTCACTAATTTTTAAAAATTCTAATTTCGAACATAAAATTCAAAAAAATCACCACCCCACATCCGGCGGACCACCACCCCACCTCCTGGCAACTAAAAAAAATTAGTGAGATGTCATTAATTTTTAAAAATTCTCTTCTCGAACATATAATTCAAAAAAATCACCATCCCACATCCGGCCGACCACCACCCCACCTCCCGCCGACCACTTCCCGCGACCCAAAGAATTAGTAACATCTCACTAATTTTTAAACCTTGTAATTTCGTATAGAAAATTCAAAAAAAAAAAAAACTCCTACCTCTGACCACCACCCCACCTCTGACATTCCGGCGACCCAAAAAGTTAGTGACATTTCACTAATTTTTAAAAGTTTTAATTTTGTACAAAAACTTTAAAAAATGACGAATTAGTCAACTTCTGAAACTAGTGACAACTCACTAAACTTCATAAAACTTGAATACGATTTATACGCTTTAATTTGTCAATAGTACTTTTTTGCATAATATGCATATATTATGATCCTTAACTTAGGGAAATGATTTTCACACCCCCTATTTTGATAACTGCACCCCCTTTCTTATCCTATAGCAAAAATTTTCACACATAAAAGTTTCATTACATGACAAGAAAGAGGGTGCAGTTATCAAAATATGGGGTGTGAAAATCACTTGTCTTAATTTAACCCAATTCAGTCTTCTAATTCTTGATGGTCAAAGCCAAGATATAATAACCAAAGAGTGACCGAGTGGTGGTTGAGCCCGGACAACCACCCTATACAAATTTCAAATTATCTTTGAAATCAAGTGATTTTGATTTTCAAGATAATTTGATTTTCAATTCAAGATAATTTGAATTGGGAAGGTGTTATATATATTTTCAAATTTCTAATTCTGAATGCACGTACAAAGATAATTTGAAAATCAAATTATCAACCACACAATTCAAATGACGGAGTTACATGACGTTCTTTTATTCGAGAACCTGTATGATAGCACACGAGAGTATGCTATCGTGCTATTTTAGGTGGGGGGAGATATTTTGCCTATTGTACAGAATAAAAGAACGTCGCCTGCAATTTTAGATTACGACTTTTGTGGTGATAGCACGATAGGTTTTATATTTTGTGTTTAAAATAGTTACAGATGCACAATATGCATTTACGTAATTATATACTACTATCATAGTTTTATAATTGCATGTATTGGTTGATCAAAAAGTATAGTACACGTACATGATAACCCTTTTGATCGTATTTTGCAATTTATAATGGCATAATTAATAGGGCCACTTATTGTGTCTTTGTGTTTGATTGCAAATGTTCCTTGTCCTTCCCTTTAAATAGGCAAAATATTGCGTATTTATGACTAATTATTCCTAAAAAAAAAAAGCTACTTTCAGAACTCTCTTTTTTCGAAATATGTTTTCACAAAATTGTCTTTAAAATAAAATGAAAATTTTCTTTGTTTTTTTGAAAATTGTTTTCCAAAAAAAAAAAAAAGGAAAATTTTCTATTTTTTTCTTTTTTGAAATATTGTTGGCTTTGAACAGAAAGACATGATCTTTAATTTGATAATAAGTGTATTCATGCAATTTCCGAATTTCAGGATTAAATGGGTCATTATTTCTGTTATGATGATAAATTCATGAGTTTCATCGTAATCAAGGATTTGGTGCCAATTTTTTTGGTATTTGTTAGTTTTGTTTCAAGATTTTTTGGTTTCTGGATTCTTTTCGACGAGACAAATCTAACAAGTATAAATTTATGGGCAAACCAAGTATTTCGGCTTTATTCAAAAAAATATTTGGTTTGACTATAAATTTATATATACTTGTTAGATTCGTCTCGTTGAAAGGAATTCAGAAGCCACAAAATCTTGAAGCAAAACTTACAAATGTAAAAAAAAATTTGAATAAGGATAAAATGAAAAAACCAATAATCCGTTTTTAGTTTTTCTTTTTTTTCCCAAAGGAGCCCTATGCATCCGCATATTCTTTTGAGTGAAGAAAAAATGATTTCTTTTGTCAAAGGGTCCAGAAGCAGTTATTAATAATTTTTGCGAAAGGGGCCAAAAAGGCTCTTTTCCATGTAAACTTATACTACTAGTAAGAGACTCCCCTGTTCTAGTAAACGGGAATCAATCGATTCCAAACCCCATGCCGAATGAAGTGAATCGAACCCATTGAGAAAAATTTACGACTTCAAAATTAGCAGGGGATAGGAGAGCGTCCGGTGGCTGTACAACAATATCCCAGCGAAAATTTACAACTTCTTGAGGGTGCCCCGCCAAAATGGCGGCAACACTTTGGAAGATTTACGACTTCTTCGTAAGGGTGCCCGACTCTGAGAAGAGCATTGATGTGAGGGTGCCCTGTGGAAGAGACGAGAAGCTCGGCTCTGAGAAGAGCGTTGACTTGAGGGTGCCCTCTGGAAGAGACTCTCAGAAGAGCGTTGACTTGAGGGTGGCCTCTGGGAGAGGCGAGGAGCCCGACTCTGAGGAAAGATTTATGAGCAACCCTTTTCTACCTCTGAAACATAAGCTCAAGGCGGTAAAGGTCTACACCAGACACGTAGGTCAAGAGGTCTTTTGGGATAAAAAACTCGGACGTCACCGGACGTTCAAGGAGTTGCAGAAGGACCCGGAAATTCGTCGGGAGATGAAGGAATACATAATTTGCCGGGGGTTGGAGCAGTTCGGAATGAACCTGGAAAAGTTATTGGGATTTGTCAACGGTAAGGAGCTTAATTTCAGAATAAACGCGGAAAGTTGTTGGGATTCGATGGAGCTCGAACATCCGGAGACGTTAGAGGAGTTACGAATGGACCCAGAGAATAAGGGCATAATTTCTGACTTCTTGAGATTTGTCAGGGATAAGGAGCTTTGCAAGAGCGATTGGATGAATGAGAAATTGATCAATTGGTTGGTGTACGACTCTCCTAGTACTAATAGATCGAGCATAATCGCTGCTATGGCCAACTATCTTAAATTTGACGTATATCATTTGGATCTTACGAGTTTCTCCTCCTTCGACGAGCTGGAGTATACGCTACTCTCCACCAGGAATCGCTCCGTCATTGCAATTGAAGGTTTATATCAATGTGCTGGGATGCTTCTCAATCGCAAGACTGATGAGGTTAGCTATTTATATAACTGCAAATCATCCACAGGTTAATTGAATCTAATATTTGTGCAAATCTAGAAGTGGTTGAGATTTCTGATGATGTTGTTGTTGATTGAATCTAATCGAATTCCTGTTATGTTATGCAGTTTGCGGTCAAGCATTTGCTGAATGAAATTGATGCCCTGTTTCTGAGACATAATAATGAGCGGATCTTTGTATTTACCACCAACCACAGAGATCAACAAGTTGCTGCTTCATTGCACCCTGTTGGCATGGATATTTACATCCACACGCCTTTGCCTCAGCCTATAGCTTTGCCAGACGGAGGAGAGAGGACACTTCACAATAGCCTTCTTGTGTCTAATTCAGAGAAGGAAAATACGAGAGAGGCATATGACTCCACCAAACGATATTCGTTGTTGAACTTTGATGCTACAGAAAACAAAGCGGTGAAGGTCTATAGCAGACAAGGCAGGGATTGTTCGCATCCAATGGAACTTGAACAGCCACCGACCTTGGCGGAGTTGGGAAAGGACCCGGAAAATGAAGGCATAATTTCTGACTTGTTGAGCTTTGTCAGAGATAAGGAGTTGTACAAGAGGATAGGCAAGAAATGGAAGAGGGGTTACTTGTTGCACAACTCTCCTGGCACTGACAGATCGAGCTTAATTGCTGCTATGGCGAACTATCTTGAGTCAGACATCTATGATTTGGATCTTACGGGTTTGTCCTCCATCTGGGAACTGCAGAATGTACTGCTCCGCAACAGGAATCGCTCCTTAATTGCTATTAAAGATTTCACTCACTGGTTTGGGATGCATCCGAATCTCAAGAATGAGGTTTTGTCTTTGAGAAAGGAGAAAGAGGTCAGCTATTTGTTTTCCCCGTCCAATTTTCATTTTCCCCCTCATGTGCACATTGTTGCTGGGTTGATTGGTTGTAGCATGTTTCATTATCGTTGTTATACCCTTTTGAGACTTTTTGGAATAATTATTCGTTTTAATAAGAGTAGTTTAGAACGTAAAAAAAATCACTACCTAACGTAAAAATAATTTCACTAAAAATAAAAAAGAAATTTCGAAACAACTAACTTTATAATCTTTAGTACTTCCTCCCACCCATAATGCTGATCCTTTTTGAGAATTTCAACTTTTTAAGAGAACAAATATTGAATACATGCCTCCTTTCGAAATGATTTCAATTACTACCCGTTAAATCCCACTCGTGAAGTTATTTTGACTTATTTATGTAGGTAAGTTTTAGAAATCCACACATTTTTAGTTTACCTTTTTCCAATAGGACTAACATTTTGGACATTAGAAAATGAAATAAAGAACCAACATTATGGGATAGATGTAGTAACTTTTTTCAAGTTTTTATAATTTTCTGTCGTAGAGACAATTGATCCATCCCAAAAAAATTCAGAAAAACTAAACAAAAGATCATACAAACTGTCCTTAAGTGGCCCTCTGCTATTTTTTTTTCCTCTGTTTTCCATTTGCTTTTGTAGCTCAAGTTGGTTGAAATTGGTCTTTTGAATTTGGATACTGTCATTTTAAACGAAACTTATGTTTGCTATTCTGTGGCAATGTTTGTACTGCTTATATAACCATGAACTTCCTCTGTCCCATTCTATTTGCTCTTTGCGAGAGATTGTGTCATTTCGACCTTCAAACTTCCCAAAATAGTTTTTGAATTTCGTTGCACCATTCAAAAGATCTCAATGAGTTCTTTTGCACAAAGCAAAAAAATTCAAAAATATATTCTGAAAAGCATGTTATTCTTCCAAGTCAAAATGACACAAGTTTTAGTAACAAGCAAACAAACTAAGACGCACAAGGAAATAACACAATTGTTGACTAAAAACTTTTAGCGCTAAAATCTTACCATTGCTGACTAAAAATTTTAGTCACTAAAAACTCTTTTGGGTGATATCATTGCCACATGGCAATTACGTTTGCCGATTGAATATTTAGTCGGTAAATGTTGGCTACCTATGCTGACTAAGTGCTTCTTTAGTCGGAAAAGGCGCCTTTCTCGGCGGCGATTTATCGACCAAACTGCCGACCAAAACGTTTACATTTGTAAAATTTTAGTCGGCAATTGTGTAGCTCTAGCTATGCGAAACAAGATGAAATCAAGGAAAGAATCACACAAACAGGAGAACCCAAGGAATGCCAATAGTTTTAAAAAACTGCTGTGACAAACCGTTTCAGCCAGTTCGTATAAGTTCTTTGGGGGGCCCGTTCGGATGTTGACTAGTATAGTGCTGGAGTGAAAATTCAAGGTTGTCGGCTGGTTACCGCTACGTATCTATTTGCAGCGGTTCTGTCACCTGTAGTGGACCGGTTTGGATAGTAGCAGACTGGTTCAGATGGAAAGAAACAGGGCTGCCATCCGCTGGTGAAGGAGATTATCGATAAGCTGTAAACCGAAGAGAGGTACCTCCAATATTGACTACATCGCAGTATATCTTCACATGGCAACACTGAGATTTCACACCCGTTACACCCGATTTCTGCTGCATATTATTCGATACGTTAGCTACTACTACACTGCGACTTAAAACTATGGGCCAGTTTGCCTACGATCACGAGGGTAGGAAAGTTGATCCCACAATTGTGACATAATGCTTAAAACACTCTGCTCTCACCCTTTGTGTCGTATCTCCATTTTCTATGAAGTTCTCACACCGAGACCCCTAATTCCAGGCTCTCCGCAACCAAAAGAGGCCCTCTTTAGTAACTGGAGATGTTTTTCAACAAATAGAGGACATCTCACAACAGCTCTCTTAATGTTAATTAATTAGAGAAGGTATTCCATCTATTTAAGAAATTATTGTAAGTGCTAATCATAGTTAATACTTGTGGATGTTAGCTAGATAGTGTAGTTTTTTAGATATAGAGATGAAAATGTACAAGTGGTTGAGCCTTATGATGATGAAAATGTACAAGTGGTTAGCTAATAATTTCATCTATTCAAGAAAATGTTCATGTTTTAATCGAATCCCATTGCTGTTGTGTTATTATTATTATTATTTTTTTTTTTTTTTTTGCAGTTAACGCTCTCAGGTTTGTTAGAAATCATCGATGGGTTGGTGTCGTGCTGTTGGGATCAGCAGATTATTGTACTTACCACCAACCACAACCAGAGAGACCGATTTCACACTGCTCTACTGCACCCGTTAAACATTAATGCATACATGCACACGTCTTCACCTCAACCTTTAGTCTTACCAAATGGAGGAGAGATTGTGGAGTTTGATTCATCAGAACATAAATCGTTGGCGGATTTTGATGCTACAAACAAGAAGGCATATCAGAGCCGTGTTCTTGTGTTTCATTCGGAGAAGGAAAATACGAGAGAGGCATCAAAGGGGCAGTGCATGACGGAGAGTGCACTTAGTTTAGTTGACTCAACGACAAGAATATCATCGACGGATTTTAATGCTCCGAACTACAAAGCAGATCTTGTGAGGGCATATCAGAGGGACCCTTTAACGCTTAATTCAGAGAAGAAAGATATGACAGAGGGATTAAGTGGAGAATGCCTAAGTAACAATGTACTTAGGGATGATGATTCAACAAAACGAAATTCGTTGCCGGATTGTATGAGCCTGGCCCCCTTCTCAGAGACCATTGAAGATTTTGACGATTTTGATGATGGTGCCGGGATGCTTCCCAATCTCAAGGATGAGGTAAGCTATTTGTTTTTGTCCACTGTTTTTTTCAGTGCAATTACTCCATGGTTAATTAGTAGCAAATTTCATAATAGTGGATTATACCATTTTGACCCTTGATTTAGCTGGGTGGTCTTGACTTGAAGTGACCCTTTATCGAATGCCTCATCAAAAGCCCATATATATATATATATATATATACACGAATTATCCTGTCAAGGATCCCGGATTTCCCGGATTTAAGCGTTTTGATGCTTTTACCGATTGTTTTTGGGAAATCCGAGCCGTCCAATGTGTTCAAAAGGTGTTTTCCAAGTCCCACGCGGGAAATCTTCAAAAAAAAATACCGGGAAGGGCTTGATCCAAGCGGTTTTTCGCAAAAAATGTACATTTACAGTTTTGCGAAAAACCGCTGATCAAGCCCTTCCCGGTATTTGTTTTTGAAGATTTCCGCGTGACCTTGGAAAACACCTTTGAACACATTGACGGTTCGATCGCCAAAAAAATATCGGGAAGGTGGAGTCCCTGGATTATATATAGGAACCCCTTCACATCCAAACCCCTTTTTACGATTTAACGCCGGACCTCACCTTCCCAATATTTTTTGAAAATCCAGAATCGTTAGATGTGTTTAAAACGCGTTTTTAAGGTAACGCGAAGATTTGGCAAAACAAAATACCGGAAGGGCTGATCGCGCTTTTCACAAAAACGCTATAAAAACAGTTTTATGAAAAACTGCCCCGATCAAGCCCTTCCGGGTATTTTTTTTTGCCAAATCTTCGCGTCGGACCTTAAAATCACATTTTAAACACATCTAACGGTTCGGATTTTCAAAAAAATATTGGGAAGGTGGAGGTCCGGACGTTATAAAATCCGGGAGTTTGGATTGGAAGTTTTTTGTATATATATATATATATATAGAGTCCGGTTCTAGTCCGGGAGTCCCGGATCCGGGACTCCACTTCCCGATATTTTTTTGACGATCCGATCCGTCTAATGTGTTCAGAAGGTGTTTTCCAAGGTCCACGCGGAAAATCTTCAAAAAAAAATATCGGGAAGGGCTTGATCCAAGCAGTTTTCGCAAAAAATATATATATACAGTTTTTGCGAAAACCGCTTGGATCAAGCCCTTCCCGGTATTTTTTTTTGAAGATTTCCCGCGTGGACCTTGGAAAACACCTTTTGAAGACATTGGACGGCTCGGATTTCCCAAAAACAATTTTTAAAAGCATCAAAACACCGAAAAACCCTTCAATCCGGGAAATCCGGGATCCTTGACAGGATCGCCGGTATATATATATATATATATATATACGTATACATATACATGTACATGCATGTATGTATATATGTAGAGTCTTGATCTAATCCGGGATCCCTAAGTCCGGAACTCATAGTTCCGGATCAAATTTTCATGATCCGAACCGTCCAATGTGTTCAAAAGGTGTTTTCAAGGGTCCACGCGGGAAATCATCAAAAAAAAAATACCGGGAAGGGCTTGATCCAAACAGTTTTTCGCAAAACTGTAAATATACAATTTTTGCAAAACCGCTTGATCAAGCCTTTCCCGGTATTTTTTGCAAATTTCTGCTGGGCCTTGCAAAACACCTTTGAACACATTGACGGCTCGATCATGCAAAAACATCTTTTAAAACCTTCAAAACACCCAAAAACTTTCAATCGGGGATCCTTGATGGATCACGGGTGTATGTATATATATATACATATACACCGCGATCTGTCAAGGATCCCTGATTTCCGGATTGAAGGGTTTTCGGTGTTTTGATGCTTTTAAAAATTGTTTTTGGGAAATCCAGTCGTCCAATGTCTTCAAAGGTGTTTCCAAGGTCCACGCGAAATCTTCAAAAAAACCGGGAAGGGGGCTTGATCCAAGCGCTTTTCGCAAAACCGTATATATATATTTTTTGCGAAAACTGCTTGGATCAAGCCCTTCCCGGTATTTTTTTTTGAAGATTTTCCGCGTGGACCTTGGAAAACACCTTCTGAACACATTGGACGGATCGGATCGTCAAAAAAATATCGGGAAGTGGAGTCCCGGATCCGGGACTCCCGGACTAGAACCGGACTCTATATATATATATATATGTAAGAAGTTTTCTATGAGGGCTCCCTCACAAAAAAAAATGCGGAAAAACAGTTGTGGGCCGTTGGATCCTATGCCCTTCACGCGATCCAATGGCTCACAACTGTTTTCCCGCACTTCCGGACCTCCATGTTCCGAGCATTTTTTTGACGATCCGATTCGTCCAATGTGTTCAGAAGGTGTTTACAAGGGTCCACGCAAAAAATCTTCAAAAAAAAAAATACCGGGAAGGGCTTGATCCAAGCAGTTTTCGCAAAAAATATGTATTTACAGTTTTTGTGAAAACTGCTTGGATCAAGCCCTTCCCTGTATTTTTTTTTGAAGATTTCCCGCGTGGACCCTTGAAAACACATTCTGAACACATTAGACAGCTCGGATTTTCCATAAATAATTTGCAACACAAAAAAATCACTTTTTTTTCTTATTCTCGGGAGGGTTTGTACTAGAAAATTTCCGTAAATATATATATATATAATAAACTTCCGGTCCAAACTCCCTGACCCTCTTAAGTTACGGACCTCCACCTTCCCAATGTTTTTTTGAAAATCCGAACCGTTAGATGTGTTTAAAAGGTGTTTTCAAGGTCCAACGCGGAGATTTGGCAAAAACAAATACCCGGAAGGGCTTGATCGGGCTTGATCGGAGATTTGGCAACGCGGAGATTTAGCGTTTTTGTGAAAAACAGCTCCGATCAAGCCCTTCCGGGTATTTGTTTTTGCCAAATCTCCGCGTTGGACCTTGAAAACACCTTTTAAACACATCTAACGGTTCGGATCGTCGAAATTTGGTCCGGAAAGTCGAAAATACCCCTAGGTCCGTAACTTAAGAAGTTAAGGGAGTTTGGAGGGGAAGTGGGCTATATATATATATATAGGAAGCCCTTCTAATAAAGGTCCCTTATCTAAGTTACCATGCGGACCTCACGTTTCCGAGCCAAATTTTGACGATCCGAACCGTTCAATGTTTTTAAAATGCATTTTTAAGGGCCCCCGCGAAGATTCGTCCAAAAAAAATACCCGGAAGGGCTTGATCCACACAATTTTTGTTAAAAACGCTATATAGCGTTTTTAACAAAAACTGTGTGGATCAAGCCCTTCCGGGTATTTTTTTTGGAAGATTTTCCGCGTGGACCTTGGAAAATGCATTTTAAAAACATTGAGCGGTTCGGATCGTCAAAATTTGGTCCGGAAACACAAAAAAAGGGCAGGTCCGCACGGTTTTCTTCAATAAGGGACCCTTATTGGAAGTTAATCCTATATATATATATATATATATATATATATTTTTTTTTTTTTTTTTTTTTTTGTTTTCCTTGAATTTGCAGATCAATCAAGTTGGTTCGTAAGACATATTGGTCTTTTAAATTGGATATTGAATGAAGAATATGTAGCTCTCTGTAGCAATGTTTGTGTTGGTTGTATAACCAAATAAAATTTGTGCTATAGTTAGGCGAAACACAAAGATTCGAAGTACCACGAACAATAAAGAGAAAAAAATAATCACACCAACACGAGAACACAATGCATAAGTGCTTCGGCTCTTTACCATTGTGCCCACGACACTCCACTCTCAACCTCTGTGAGTTCTCACACCCAAACCCTAACGTTGGGATCTCTGCCTCTGGAAGAGGACCTCTTCAATAACTTGAGATCTTTATCACAAAGTAGAAGACACCTCACAACCGCTCTCTTAATCTGGTATATTCCTTAGAAAAGGTATTCCGTCTGCGACAATACCAACAGTATGGAGACTTTCTTTAAAAAAGTCAGTGCTAATCATAGTTAATATTTGTGGGCGAGATAGTGTGCCTGAAAAATATAAAAATCTACAAGTGGTTAAGCTTTATGATGTTGTTTTCGTTTTAATCTAATCTCATTGCTATTGTGTTATGCTGCAACTGATGGTCTCATGTTTGCTGAAGTTCGTTGATGGCCTGCTTTCGAGCTGTGGTGATGAGCGGATCATTGTATGTAGCACAAACCACAGAGAACGAGATGATGCTGCTCTACCACCCTTTGTTGACATAGATACTTGCATTCACACGGCTTCACCTCAGCCTATAGCCTTACCAGATGGTGGGGAGATTGTCCAGCTTTATTCATCAGAACAAAAACCATTGGAGGATTTTGATGCTACAAGTAACAGGGTGTACCAGAGCGACGTTCTTGTGTCTAATTCAGAGGGGGGAAATACGAGAGAGGCATCAAGGAGACAGTGCATGCCTGAGAGTGTACTTAGTGTGGTTGATTCAACGACAAAAATATCATCGAAGAATTTTGATGCTCCAAACAGCAGTGCAAATCTTGAGAGGGCATATCAAAATGGCCCGATTGTGTTTAACTTGAAGAAGAAAGATTCGGGAGGCGGATTAAACAGAGAATGCTTAACTAAGAGTGTTCTTAGTTTAGATGATTCAAGTAGACAAAAATTGTTGCCGGATGTTGACGCTGCCAAAAACAAAGCCCATCTTGACAGAGCATATCAGGAAGGCCTTGTTGTGTCTCTTTCAGAAAATAAAAATAGGGGAGAGGCATTAAAGAGAGAATGCATCACTAAGAGTATACTTTGTTCAGAGGATCTTCAACAACATTCTGGTGGTAGTCGTGATGCTGCTAAAAAGAACTTTGAAGGTAAGCTTCTACTGAAAATGGATATATATTATTGCTTGCAACCTTCATCTTCTTTTTTATTTTCAACGATGCTAGTTCTTTTGTGAAAGAGAATCTTATTTCTATATGTATTTAGAAAACAAAAGCACAAGAGAAATATGAATTGAAATTGTTCATTTGGTTTTTATATCTTCTAGCGATGACGAGTTGGAAGTGCAGGTTTATGATTTTCTCTTCAACAAAAGATTGTGTGTCAAGGAGCAGTCTATACTAATTTATTGTTATGTTTCTAAGTCTCCTACACTTTTATGCACAATTTCTGGGTCCATTGAAATTTTGTTTGTTTGAGTTACTAATGTCCTCAAAATTTAGTTCCTAATGTCCTCAAAATTTAATTCATTGCAGCTATTTATGATGCGGGTATTCAGATGACTGATTCCCTTGCACGAAAATCATTGAAAGTAGTATAAACTCTTTCGACCGGGGAACAACCTAATGACTCTGTGCCATTATTGTCTATTGAAAGATTAACACTCGAAGGTTGGGTACAAGAAGAGAAATCACCAAATCTGCCAAGAGTTCTGCAAAACATAGTTGAAGAAAGAGTGGAAAAAATGCCTATATGCTTAGAAGGATTGACTGCTAAGGTTGGTTCTATCCCTGATTTGCACACACACACATATGGCATATTTTCCAGCTATCTTCCGACAATGCCAATATGATCCATATTGATGAATCTATCCTTTGTTCAAGTACAGTGTTTCGAGATTCTTATTCAATACTAGGTATTGAATTGAAATGGTATGATAAAATAATCCAAACAATGGATCCAAGTTTTTTTGTGTCATTTTGCCAAAATCTAGCAGTGGTTGGACCCTCAACATTTCTATTGTTTTAATATCAGTTTGAAATAAGTAAATAAATATCTATTTGTTGAAGTAGTAAATAGACACAAAGAAATCTGGATTAGCCACAATAAAGGTGTGTTCTTTAGGATTGGAAGATTAGTTGAAGTTATCATTCTGTTTATCAATCGGTAAATTGAATTGTGGCTTGTTCAACTGCACAAACATTGCAGTCTGCTAGTGCTTCACGTTGGCCGATCAGCGTGCCAGATGGAAGACACATTGTGGTGCTTCATCCATTAGAGCAATCTACAAAAAATGTAGCACATGCAGCTAGGGTAGATCAATGCTCTCCTACTATGTCTCTTCCAGAGAATAAAATGGTGAGAAAGACATTGAAGAGAAAGTGCAGAACTATGAGTGTAACGAAAATTCACCAACCATATTTTGGCAGAAGATGTGAAGGCTCTGCAAAGAACTTTTGTGGTAAGAGTCTACAATTGATAAAATTTTGATTTCAATCCTGCTTGTTTATGTTATGGAAGCAGTACAAGATTGCTGCTTTCTAACCTACATATTGGTACTCATGCAGCAACGCGCATTGTTAGGAAGCATGTGACCAATGGGGTATCCACAGTGAAGTGCATCCATAAGCAACAGATCCATCAGTGGCCATTTCGTCAAGTAACATTCTTATATTTTCATTTCTGTCAGTCAATTAGTTTTAAAAATACTAGTCATTATGACAAGTGTAGTAGTTTGTCCCTAAACTTTAAGCATTTTGAAATTATGCGCAGTTGGTTCATTATTCACTTAGAATTTTGATTACTTGTTACTTCAAGTTATTAAGTTCCGAAATCATATGATGGAGAAACTTCCTTTTGCAAAACTTCTACGCCTTTAATGAACATCTCTTTGTTTTAGCTAGCGTACATATGGCCAACTTTCCTTCAGATTGAATGTTGAAGTTTGTAACTATCTCCATTGGTTTCATTGTAGAACGGACCATCTATTAACATCTTAAAGTTTGTCTTCTTGATTATGGCCTTTTTCAACTTGTACTTTGATGTAGCTTTGTCTTCAAACAATACCCCTATCATCCATATTCTTGAATTCTACGTAACTTTTAGCCATGAATATTTGACCTTGACTGAAGTCTGAAGCTCGGGGATGCTATTCTTTGTGCAGCTTTTCTTAGTTATTTCCTGAAGTTTGGGACATTTAGCATCATATTCTAAGCCATCATGATATAGCTGCCTCTGAATAGCATTGCATTAAAATATTTATGCTATTTCTAGGCTCATTTTTAGGACAAAGAATGAATGTGATTCTTGTCACTAAGACAACAGTCTACTGTAGTCATATATCTTCTTTGATAATCGTGTTCATGACATTTATGAGGCTAATAACTTATTAGGACATTAACATTGTATTGGTTGTGTCCCTTTTGGAAAAATTATTAGACATTTTTTGAATGGTTGGAGAAGAAAGCAGTGCATTCCATGAAAGTCCAAATTTACGTATTACCTTTATTGGACTCAGAAATGGGCAACCAGGAAGGGGTATTCTACGGGAGACAAAAGATCATTTGAAGTTAGCAGCCTATCTATGTCCCAATGTGCCGAGGCAGATGAGAATGGCCCCACTGTGTCTAATTCAGAGAAAGGAATTACGAGAGAGGCATTAAAGCGAAATTCCTTAAAGGATCTACAACAACACTTTGGTGCTAGAGGTAAAGATGCAGTGAAGGGTCTTTGTGGTAAGGATGGTTCTAAGCCTGCTATGCTTTTCTGCTAAACTTTTGCTTGTGCTACTAAATTATGGTTTGCATCATTTATACCAATGCTGGTTTATTTTCTGTCTAAGTCGTGCAAATTTAACGACTGACGGTTTCGTACAACAGATTCTCTTGCATGGAAGTCATTTGAAGTACTAGACAGTCTTCCCCTTGGGGAACAGTCTAACAGGGTTAGAAACTTAGACCAGTGGAGAACACTAACACACAAGCGTTGTGTACCACTAAAGAAATCACAGGATCTTCCACGAAGTCAGCTATATGACTGCTCAAGAGAATTGGCTGCTCAGGTTAGTCCTCGCCCTGATCTACAAGCAGATAACAATATAATAATTCCAGCTAGGTGATAAATGATAATATGATCCATATTGGTGAATTTACCCTTGGTTTAAGTACAGTGTTCAAACCCAGATTCCAATTCGTTTGTATTGAATATTGTCTTCAAGGGTATGATAAAATAAGTTCAAACTATGGATCCAAGTTTTGTTGTTTAGATAAGTTTGAAAGAATATATAACCATCAGTTGGATAAAACACTCGACACACAGTTTAAAATGTAGATTAATTTTAGTTGTCATTTAAGAGAGAAAAGATTATTTAGTTGTCATTCTATATATGGATAAGTACGTTGAGTATTTACGGATGAGCATTGATCAATGGCTTAGACTATCCAAATGCTGCAGTCTGCTATCGGCTTACCAGATGAAGGACATATCCCATCTCTTTCAGAGAATAAGATTGTGAGAAAGACATTAAAGAGAAAGTGCAGAACTATGTGCGTACTTAGTTTAGAGGATCACCAACAGCATGTTGGTAGGAGATGGGAAGATGATGCGAACTTCCTTGGTGGTAAGCTTCTACACTTAACTAAGTCTTGCTATTGTTTATGAACCATCTAATACATCTTGTAAAGGACAAACTAGATTCTTCTCTTTATGGAAGCAGAACAAAATTGTAGTTCTTATGTATTGGTGGTGCTCATGCAGCAAAGCGCATCTGTAGGTCAATCGATTGTAAATCCACAGAAAAGTGCATCCGTAGGCAACAAGGGACCCGTCGGTGCCAATTTAAACAAGTAACTCATTTGTATTTTCATTTTTATCAAGTCAATTTGGTTTATTGGGCGTAATCATTAAGTTTTCTTTCGGAGAGGAAAAATAAGTTGTGGTTGTCATTCTATGTAAAGATGACAAGATGTGTAAATTGATTATATGGGGATTAGTATATTGATCAATGGCTTCAAATATTAAAATTCTGCAGTCTACTGTCGGCTTACCAGATGGAGGATGCATGCTATCTCTGTCAACGAAGGAAATTGTGAGAAAGACATTAAAGAGGAAGTGCAGAACTATGAGTGTACTCAGTTTGGAGTATCACCAGCATGTTGACAATAGATGGGAAGATGCCGTGAAGAGCCTTGGCAGTAAGCTTCTACAATTAGCGAAGTCTTGCTCGTGTTCGTGAACCATCTAATGCATCCTGTGAAAGACATACTGCATTGTTCTCTTTATGGAAGACGAAGCATTACAAAATTGTAGTTGTCCATCTCAGGTATTGGTGCTCATGCAGCAAAGCGCGTCTGTAGGCAGCTTGTGATCCATCATGTATCCTCAGCAAATTGCATCCATAGGCAACCTGGGATCCATCGGTGGCCATTTCAACAAGTAACTCAATTATATTCTGATTTATATCACATCAATTTGTTTTATAGGTCATAATAATTACGAAAAGAGTTAGCAATTTCCTCCCTTCATCTTTTGAGAAATTACAGGGTGTATGGGGTCCATACATCACTTATATTTTCAATTCCTGTTGTCACTTCAAGTTATTAATAACGTTTTTTTTTGTACAATATGGAACTTATTTGATAGATCTCAACTAGTTCTATTACACAAAATTTTTAAAACCCTTAAAATATTTGATAGATCTCAATTAGTTCTATTACACAAAATTTTTAAAACCCTTAAAAATCTAATAGATTGAATGATATGGACAGTTCAAAATTGCATTGAAATCAGACCAAGACCGACAATTTGGGATAGAAGGAGTAGCTAATAAGGATATTCGTTGGTTTTTAGGTTTTTGTTTTTTGATGTCTTTAGCTTCTATTTCTGTTCTGCTATTTCTGTTTCCCTATTTTGTGGTATGCATTTGTTTAAACCCTCAACTCTGTTGTATCTTTGCTTTATCTATATATAAATTATAAAATGATGCTGTCTTTCCTCCAAGAAAAAAATATCACTCATGTTTTTCTCTTTATCTATATATAAAAACCTGGACAAAATACCTTTTTGTGTAATTGCTGCTCCTATAATGGTCATCTTATATTCTTATTAATGATAGCTGGCTTGCATCTGTATTTGAAGTCATTGTCTTCAATGTGAAACGACCATCTACTCTGCTTGTGTATGTTTTTGGACCTTTTTACATATTCGTGAATTTTTAACCAACTTTTCCCACATTATTCGTACTTGACTGAAGTTATGGAATGTTATTCACAAATAAGGATTTATCCTTTGAACTTTCCGGCAGCTCGGGACTTTGAGCACCACATTCTCAGCCATTTACCTGCCTTTAAATAGCACGGTTTTCCAAACTTTATGACAAAATATGGTAATTATGGTTACTACTATGGAAGTCCGAAGTACTCGTATATTTTCTTTGATAAGTGAGTTATGCATTATGAGGCAAGTGATAGATTTTGTTGTTTGTGTGTTTTCGGGAAAAAAGGAGTAGACAAGAATTTTCGTAAACTGGGAGAAGAAAGGAGTGTAATCCATAAAAGTCCGAATTACTAAAATAAATGAATGAACATATCTTTGTGAAGTAGGTGAAGAACAAGTGCAATCCAGAAAAGTCCAAATTTACTGATTACCTTTACTTGACTCAGAATTGGGCAACAATGAAGGGCTATCATTTGGTAGATGAGAGACTAGTTGAAGTTATCAGTCTGTGTGTGGATGGGAAACTTGTTTTGAGGCTTCGACATATCCATACATCCTGGCTTGGTAGATTTTCACCTCGGCCTTCAGCCTTACCAGGAGGGGGAGAGTTTGTGGGGCCTATAGCCTTATCATCAAGTGAATTTGCAGCTACAAACAACAGAACACACCGTGTCGGACAAGACCAAAGCGACGCTACTGCATCTCATTCGAAGAAGAAGAGAACAAGAGAACAAGAAGACCCTGAAGAGATAAATAAGAGTATTACGTTAAATGATCTTCGACAACATTATGGCAGGAAACGTAAAGATGCAGCAGAGAGCCTTGGCGGTAATTTATTCATTGCCATGTTTCACTTGTTTTCAACCATAATAACTCTTCAAGGGAGCTCCTCAATTATTTCTTGTGGAACCAATATAACAATGCAAATTTCTTATGTTGATTCTTGCTCATGCAGTTAGCGTATCCACGCTTAAACGCATTTCTAGGCTGCACGGGATCACGCGGTGGCCAAATACTATAAGAAAAAAAGGTAATTTCTCTCTCACTTACTAGTCACCTATTTGAATACTTAATATAAGAGAAATGGAGAAATGGAGAACTGATAATAACTCAATATCAAAACTATCCAACAGATGAGTATTGATCACCATCTGATTTTTATGATTCAAGTAGGACTATAAGTTATATAACCTTCTTTATTTTCCTTCTGTCACCTATATTTGATCTGATCTTACCTAACAGAGTTGAGGAGTTCAACCAAAAGAAGATACAACTATCAATTTCTTTTCCATTTATTCATTCTTACGTAATTGTTTTTGCCTTTTTTTTTTTTTTCCTGTTCTTATCTCCATGCAGTTTTGAAACCTCCTGATCCACATGGAGAAACGAATCCATCAACGACATGTGAGAAATTGTCCACTAATGGGCAAATCGAGATGGAAAATGATCCAGCTCTGAGCCAACCCATGCCTACCATTCCCCATACAATGGGCAGTTCATATGATTGGAGAAGTTTGTTAGCTTCACAGGAGGAGCCTTTTATGGAGGGACATCTTTGTAGATCTTCTAACTGGGCAGCCGCCTCATGTTATGATCTAGCCGTGAGCCAACCCTTGCCTACCATGCCCCACACAATGGGAAGTTTAAATGATTGGAGAAATTTGTTAGCTTCACAGGAGGAGCCTTTTTTGGAGGGAGATGTCTATGGAAATATTAAAGCTTCATGTTTTGATCCAACTCTGATTCAACCATTCCCTACTAGTCTCCAAACAATGGGAACTTCAGAAGATTGGAGCATTTTTTTTACCTTCACAGGAAGAGACTTTTATAGAGGGACATGTCTCTGAATCTATTAACTGGACAGTCCCTCCATGTTCTGATCTAGATCCGAGCCAACCCATGTCTACTATTCCCTACACAATGCCTACCATACCCCTCATGACGCCTACGAGGTCCATGAAGCTAAAGGCAATATATGGCGATACAACAATAAAATTTCAACTCCCTCTCACTTCGGGAGTTAATGAACTGAAGGAAGAAGTGTCGAAGATACTGGAGTTTGAGCATGGTAGTTTCAGCGTTGAGTATAAGGATGAGGATGGGGACTGGATTTTAATGGCCCGTGATGAGAATGTACGAGAATATCTGCAACTTCTCACCTCATTGGGAAATCAAGTAGGAAAACTAAAGATTCGTGATAAGGTTCCCAATACCACGAATTTTTGTGAAACCTGCGGAACATTGAAGCGTAAAAGACCATAGTTATGTTTAGATCTAAAAATAATATTACAAGGTTGACTCCAGTTCCATGTTCTTTGTGTAATGGAACATTTCTTTGCCAGATTTTCCACTCAAACCTACTAAATCAAAATATTTCTGGTAATGCTGCTTTCAGTAGGACCTCTTTTTGTTTAGTCCTAGGTTTTACCTAAATTTAGTTGGTGATATTTGTTTGCATAAATCTCAATCAATTGGGGTTTCTTTCTTTGTCATGTCCTGATTTGGGGATTCTTCGTGTTCGCCATCATTGTTTAGATCGTGTGGGTGCATGGAGAGGATGATTAGATTTTGGGGACCACGAACCTAAGTTCATACCCTCGCATTTTGTTTTAGACACTCTGAACTTGTTTACTCTTTTCTTTCCAAAATGAGATCATCAAATCAGGAGCTGATAAACCATTTTCGAAAGTCCATGTGACTTCGGGCTTGCACGGGAGTGAACAAGTGCTTCCAAATTACTGCGGAGTGATGAATTTACGTCTTGGGTAAATTACTGAAGACAATGTCAACAATTTTTGGCAGCCTGATGAATGACGCGTTAGAAAAGAAATGAAGTTTTGACCAAATGCAAAAATTTTACTGTTTACAATAGGCCCTATTGAGTTTTGCAGGACACTGTTAAAAAAAATTATGTGCACTAGTCACATTGTCATTAACCCTAAAACGCAGTGGTCTTAGGTCGGGAGGAAGATTATTCAGTGCACCTTGAGGTGTATATGCTATTAAAAGTGGACTCGTATAATGCTATCTGGGCAGCAACATATCCAGGCGCCTAATTCGATTGCCAAACAAGCACTTAATTCAATATCTTCATCTCAGTAAATTTTTTTCCATTCAATGGGGTGGGAACCTGGCCCCGATGCCCTCATCGTGACTCACTGCCACTGGCCGGCAACCAGCTTCGGTCATCATTTGCCGGTGAATTCTTCCAGCAGAAATGATATTCGTTAGGCGATCAAATCTGGCCCACTACACGAATTACAAATGAAATACTATAACAGGATCCAATGGAACTCCTGTGCCGGGGTGCACTACCCAATTTAGCGTCATGCCAAGCCTATAAAAACAGGATCCGAGTCGTTCAACTTTTAGTCCTTGTTAGCAGAATATCTATGTAAAAATTGGAGTTGATTGGGCATTGATAGATCTGTGAACGAATCACATGCGGAAATGGGATTCAGTTTTCACATTTTCCTATTGACACTTGCCCAAATTAAGTTTTTGCAAAATGTTCTACTTGATGAGATCTACAAAGTGAATAATTTGGATCATGTTTTTGGGCTTGGACTCGGCTTGATGCCAGAATGGGATTGAAAGCAGGCTACGGTGCACCCATTCCAATATAGTTCCAGGGCCCTACGGCTGCTGAAACGCACTGTGTGAAAAGCCCTCGTTAGTGGTCAGGGAACACCTTGACCCCACAATAACTCTCCGAACCGTTTATATTGTAGGCCAGTTTTATAGTATGTGCATGCAAATATTTACTTTGATCGGACATCAATAAGTAAATAAAAATGTCGGATTTTATTTCACAAAATCGACGGTAAAGAACAGACAATAGGACTTTAGTATTAACTTTTTTTCTAACCGTCGATTTTATGAAACAAAATTCAACTTGTTTGTGTGCCTATTGATTTGCAATCAATGTGATTTTTTGCTTTCTTACTGATAATCAAGACCTACAAGATGAATGGACACATTCTTATGATAAATATCGATCATATACTCAAACAAAAATATCAAATTTATCATAGAAGGGTCTACTAGACGATTAATAGTAGTATAAGCACTAATTAAGGAAATGGGTTATCGTTGGGTTACGCATTAAGTTGGGTTACGAATTACTCCCTCCATTTCAAATTGTTTGTCCCTTATACTCTTGGTATTTTTTTTTCCCTCATTTATCGCGGGAACCCTTAAAAACATATTTTAAACACATTGAACAGTTTAGATCATGAAAATTTGATCGGAATCTACGAGGTGTGGACAAAAGTCCGCACTTCAAGGGCGTGGATTGGAAGTTTAGTGTATACATATAGGGAAATGCTACAATACACACCCTTATACAAAACTTTCAAAATCATGAAAAACATTATCAATCAAAAGATAATAACATTTATTTCAGACTGAGTTTTAGTCCAGTGTCACTACGGCCCGGTCCATCCAGTTCAGTTTTTTTGGTATATTTTTTACCCCAAAAAATAGTAACGTTTATTTTATAAAAGGATCTTTCTACTGTCCGCCTAATGGGCGGACAATAAAAACACATGATGACCGGTCATAATGTGTCTTATTGTCTGCCCATTGGGCGGACGGTAGATTTTGCCTTTATAAAATTTGTGCAAGTGTACATGTATGCTAAATATAGTCGAACATATTGCTATACTAGATATATAAGAATATCAATAGAATTTCCTTAGTTTTGAGTGTGGGCATGTTGAATCTTTTCCCTAAAAAAACTATAAGTCAACTCTGTCTGAAGTATATGAGATGGTTGTACGCGTCTGTGAGGGCGTCGTAACGGTTGAACTTTGGGAGGGAGAATCCAGCTGGTAACGTTGCCGAGGCGATCTCCTTTGTGAAAGGTGATTTTGCCAACTGTTTCAAACGTTCGTCGACGCTCGGCAAGGGTGGGAGAGATGAGAGAGGGGGAAGTGACGGTACGACAAATCCGTCGCTGGTCCGAGAACGCTTCTCGGTATAGGTATGGCGCTGCTCATCATGGCGACGCTCATGTTGACGCTCGTGGTGACGCTCGTGGTGGCGGGTTTGATCCCGGGGTTCTTTCTCCTTTCTCTTCCCACCAGCGTCGTCATGGTGAGCTCTTTCGTCAGTTCGGTAGGTATGACGTTTTCCCGTATCGCCATCTCGGATGACAACCAGATTTTGCTCTTGTGGAGAGGCTTTCTTTAACTGCTCTACCCGAGCTCGGAGGTCAAAGCAGATTTTGCTTTTTGTCAATGGAGGGGTCTTATGGCGGCGTCGGCGAAGAACGCTCGGTGGGCCGCCTCCTTGGGGTCCTTTCGGAGATAGATTGGTTTATATTCGCCATCTTCGAAGCGGTACACCGTTTCGTGAGATGCAGACAACTGCGAATATGGCGAACGAGCACTTGATTCCGAGACCTGTGAGGAGTAGTGCCGAGAGGAATCTCCCTGGTGGCCCCTTGAGAGGTGCTCGGTGCCGACGGGTTCTCGTGCCGAAGCACGAGAGCCTTATTTTGAGCCCTCTCTCTGTCAGGGTTACCAGTTCGATCCTTGGCCGAGCGTCTTTGGCCGGAGAGGCCACCATGAGATGTTGCGGTGGTCTCTCTGCAGCAGCCTTCTTTTTTACCGTCTCGGTTAGCTTAGAGAGCTGGGCTCTCATCGCCTCCATCTCTGCGTCTCGCTCCTCTAGGTGGTGAGTGAGTCGCTGGATGGCTAGATGCTGTGGATCCGGGCTCGGAGTGAGTCCGAGGTGACCTGGCTGGATGGAGACGGAGACGTGAGGGGTCCCCTTGGGATCCCTGGAGGCAGAGGGGTGGAGGGGGTCGCTGAGATGTGGTGGTTGAGTTGGTTCGCCACCCATTGTGAGTCGAGGATTCACTGAGAAGGGTGAGAAAAGGGGTGGATCTAGGGAGGAGCACCGGAGTTTCTGGGTTGTTGTCCCCAGCAGAGTCGCCAATTGTGGTGTCCTCAAAAATCCTTAGAGCCTTCTCCCGTGGCTCCTGATCCGAGTGAATGGCGAGAGAGTCCTCTGTAAGCTTTCAAGAGCTCCTGCACAAGTAGAGCACGCCGTTAGCACCAAACCTGGCCGGAATGTGGCCAGGGAAGGCACTCCGACGATCTAGTAAGAGATCGGAGAAGAAGAGATGTAAGTTTGAGAGAATGGGTTTTGAGAGAGAGAGAGTCCTTTTTTTCTTAAGGCCAGTTTGGTTCGTTTATATAGGCTTCCCTAGGACAGGGGCAGCCTAGTCATTTTTGCTCAGATGACGTCACCGAGCATCATGAATTGGCCTCACGAGTATTGCATTCTTGCCTCCTCCAATAGGGTTGCGACATGTGGCATAACCGTTCGGCGGGGTTTACGCTGACACAGGAACGGCCGTAAAGTGCACACGGGCCCTCCCCCAGTTTGTTACGGGCATTAACCGCCTCGGATGACGTCATAGAGGACGTTGCTGATATCTCGGATTATCCTTCCGAGCCATCTCGGATGCGATCCGTCATGGATGATTCGGACGGTTTTCGGTATGTCGGCCGAGACACCGGTTTGTCTCGGATGGGCCGAGCTCGGTCGGCCCAAAGTCTTTTGTCCCTTGGCGGGCCTGGAGATCCGCTTGGGTCTGGGCTCTGCTGGGCTCTTTCACCGAGCCCCATTTAGGACTGTCAGGTTTCGGCCCACTACAGTTCCCAATACCACGAATTTTTGTGAAACCTGCGGAACATTGAAGCGTAAAAGACCATAGTTATGTTTAGATCTAAAAATAATATTACAAGGTTGACTCCAGTTCCATGTTCTTTGTGTAATGGAACATTTCTTTGCCAGATTTTCCACTCAAACCTACTAAATCAAAATATTTCTGGTAATGCTGCTTTCAGTAGGACCTCTTTTTGTTTAGTCCTAGGTTTTACCTAAATTTAGTTGGTGATATTTGTTTGCATAAATCTCAATCAATTGGGGTTTCTTTCTTTGTCATGTCCTGATTTGGGGATTCTTCGTGTTCGCCATCATTGTTTAGATCGTGTGGGTGCATGGAGAGGATGATTAGATTTTGGGGACCACGAACCTAAGTTCATACCCTCGCATTTTGTTTTAGACACTCTGAACTTGTTTACTCTTTTCTTTCCAAAATGAGATCATCAAATCAGGAGCTGATAAACCATTTTCGAAAGTCCATGTGACTTCGGGCTTGCACGGGAGTGAACAAGTGCTTCCAAATTACTGCGGAGTGATGAATTTACGTCTTGGGTAAATTACTGAAGACAATGTCAACAATTTTTGGCAGCCTGATGAATGACGCGTTAGAAAAGAAATGAAGTTTTGACCAAATGCAAAAATTTTACTGTTTACAATAGGCCCTATTGAGTTTTGCAGGACACTGTTAAAAAAAATTATGTGCACTAGTCACATTGTCATTAACCCTAAAACGCAGTGGTCTTAGGTCGGGAGGAAGATTATTCAGTGCACCTTGAGGTGTATATGCTATTAAAAGTGGACTCGTATATGCTATCTGGGCAGCAACATATCCAGGCGCCTAATTCGATTGCCAAACATGCACTTAATTCAATATCTTCATCGCAGTAAATCTTTTTCCATTCAATGGGGGTGGAACCTGGCCCCAATGCCCTCATCGTGACTCACCACCACTGGCCGGCAACCAGCTTTGGTCATCATTTGCCGGTGAATTCTTCCAGCAGAAATGATATTCGTTAGGCGATAAAATCTGGCCCACTACACGAATCACAAATGAAATACTATTACAGGATCCAATGGAACTGCTCAGCGTCATGCCAAGCCTATAAAAACAGGATCCGAGTCATTCAACTTTTAGTCCTTGTTAGCAGAATATCTATGTAAAAATTGAAGTTGATTGGGCATTGATAGATCTGTGAACGAATCACATGTGGAAATGGGATTCAGTTTTCACATTTTTCTATTGACACTTGCCCAAATTAAGTTTTTGCAAAATGTTCTACTTGATGAGATCTACAAAGTGAATAATTTGGATCATGTTTTTGCGCTTGGACTCGGCTTGGTGCCAGAATGGGATTGAAAGCAGGCTACGGTGCACCCATTCCAGTATAGTTCCAGGGCCCTACGGCTTCTGAAACGCACTGTGTGAAAAACCCTCGTTAGTGGTCAGGGAACACCACAACCATGGACCGGATCCTCTCTGGCTACGGAGAGAGGATTCTCACCCATTTTCTCCAATTTTGCCCAAAGTGAGCCCACCTTGACCTCACAATAACTCTCCCAACCGTTTATATTGTAGGCCAGTCTTATAGTATGTGCATGCAAAAATTTACTTCGATCGGACATCAATAAGTAAATAAAAATGTCGGATTTTATTTCACAAAATCGACGGTAAAGAACAGACAATAGGACTTTAGTATTAA